>JAMKCH010028973.1:0-35921 GCA_023653785.1 Ophioderma brevispina | reverse complement strand
GTATATTGAAGAAAACGAAGCTATTTAATAAACGTTTTAATAGTTGGGCCATCCTATTCGGTTTAAAATCAAGAATGATATATACTGAAACGCCACGCTTTATCCCATTTATACTTTGTTTCAATTAGAGATTAAAATTTAATCCATCTGCACGAAAAATCAAAGAAACGAGTATTTAAAATACATGTAAAGTGAATTATGGAATTACTTAAAACTTATTGTATGTTGAAATGAATACCGTATATCATGGGAATATAATGTAGTATGTTGATATTGTGAAATGTTATGGAAACATGAAGGAAGATGCAATAATAATGCAGATGTCCCTTTTGGAGGGTCAAAGCTTAAAAAAATCAAGTAACCTTTTCGGAACACCCTGGATGAGAGTCTTGAAAGATTGTATCCATAATTCTAAAATCTTCCGAATTTATAATCAAGTAAGAGTATCACAAATATCTTTATATTTCAGAAATGACAACCTCCTTCGCGCCAACAATAACGCAACTTGTAACCAACTATGGCGCAGCTGTTGAGCAGACGACAGAGCAAATATCAACTTCTGGTCTTCTGATGACAACAAAAAGGCATTAGTGAACTTTGTTTACCAAGCGGTCGAAGTTCACCCAATAGCTCAGGTGATCCTCGTCATCTTTTTCATCATATCCATGGCATGGGGTAATATAGGCAATCTGGCAGTGATGGGGTTGCCATCCTGGTGAACCGGAAGCTGCGACAAAATGTGCGAAAATACTTTCATTTTCAACTTGGCTATACGGATTTTTTGTGTGACGTCATTTGTGGATGCATCTTATGTGATTGGTAATTATTAAGGGGCGGGTTTAAATCTCCAACACGGTTGTTTGCCGGTTCAACAGGCCCGGGGAGGGGGGGGTAACTGGGTATTCTGGTCGGGTAACCACCCGAGTTACAAAAAACGCGAGACCTGGGCAGGTCTCGAGACATGCAAAATCGGGTATCAAATCCAAAAGCTATGTCTCGGTCACTATCACATAGGGTTATCAAATTGTAATTGTCAGTTAGGGAAGTATTAAAAACAGCGGAATCTGCAGAGCATGATGATTTTTGTGTTGATTATGCTTCTAACAACAGAAAAATAGCTCAATGAAGAATAATGAGTGTAACAAAAATGGCCAATATTACTTAGGGCCCGGTTACTCGGATAGGGTGTTCTCTTTGAACAGCAGATCTGGTCTCATATAGGGTAACTGCCGGAACCATTGTAACTCGAGTTGGTTAACCGGGGTTCATGTACAGGTTACCCCCTCCCAGGGCCCACCAGGGTCTTCAAAGGGTTGTTTTTTTTTTCAAAACAGATGAAACAAGGTTCACCCGCTATGAACCACGAGTCATTCGGTGGTTAGAGTTTGAGGCCAATCCTAAATCTACGCCCAAAAAAAAAAAAAAATAAATATTTCCTGCAGCGCAAATGGGTTTAGAGCATGAAAACAAAACAAATTCAACAATACAGACTGTCCCCAAAAAAAACATGCAATCAGAGATTAATTTTTGTCAAAAACTCAAAAGGTCAATCTCAACAGGACGTTAACTGATTCTTTTTGAGATGTTCCAGCTTTCATGAGAATTTTAGTTGGTGTTATTTAGGGGTAATGGTCAGAGTTATGGGCAATTATCTGAGAAACTTGAAAAAACCCTTGGTCCAGTTTCGGCTTAGCCCGATATCAACACAGGTGCCATTCAATTAATCAACTCAAGACATTCTTTATTGAAAATTAAACATAAAAAAATAGGTAAAATGTGCTGCGTATTGTGTTATATATATAATGTATTACTTGATAATGTCACAATTGCCAAGAAAATACACGTAGCATTGGGAAATTCAAATTCCAAACAGCTCGTTTCCAACCTTACTCAGGTGTCAGCAGAAGGGTAGGAACCATAAACATCCTCGTTGAAAGTAAACTCAAGCCTTTGAACACCCACCAACCTTTCCTTTATTGGGTTCTTTGTTCACCACTGGTTTCTCATTATGTTTCCTTCCTGGCATCTTGGAGGCAGTGGGGAATAAGGGAAGGGTAAAGTGTCCCTCCGCCAACAGTTGTCCCCAACAAGACTTGTGGCTGTTCCATTATTTCAGCAGTTAAAAATTCCCCACTTCACGATTTCGTGATTATTGTCCCCCTTAGAGTGATGCCCCATTTCCCCCCAACAGAATCTCGGTGCTTCACTATTTGAAAACTAATAGTATTGATTAGTTTAATGCATGATAATACATTCACTCTGATGAATTCTTTTGTTTGAAACGGTTTTTTTTAATCCACATGACCACTACATTACCTTATAAACTTTAGCTTCTTGAACTTTCAAGATCAAAAAAGAAACCTGGCCAAGTTCTATTTTATCCTTTGTGTTCAATTTGACAATATCTCCGGCTAGGGTGCATCAATTGGAAAGGAATAAACGAGGATTTACTTAGGACTGGCCTAACAAATAAAGTCAAAATATCTCACAGAAAATGCACAGTTTATATTTTTGTTATAATTTTTAGTTGTTGTATAGTTTTTTTTTATGGACAGTCTGTATTCGTTCGCCGACCTACTTAGTCGGACGAACATTCTCACGAAGTTGAAAATATTGAATTGCATTCCTACAACCGATTTGTATACATATATCGCATGTTGTTGAATCAGGTCATAATTGACATTTACATGAATTTTTTTTGTACATTTATTAAAACAGTACGCATAATTTCAAGTGACCTTCTCAATTTCTGCAATAGTTAGTGAGATATTAATTAGGCCTAAGTAGGTGTAGATA
The DNA here is from genome assembly GCA_023653785.1 of Ophioderma brevispina. Lineage (NCBI taxonomy): Eukaryota > Metazoa > Echinodermata > Ophiuroidea > Amphilepidida > Ophiodermatidae > Ophioderma > Ophioderma brevispina. The sequence continues at coordinate 33,125 of JAMKCH010028973.1, read as the reverse complement.
CGACTTTGCTGCACCCAATTTTGATTTTTTCTTTTGAGGGCAACAAAGTCGCAACTGGTAGTTACGACTTTATTACAGTCCGCCAGGTAATTAATCATGTAGATCGCCATTTCATTTTTGTAGGTTTGGCTTTAACAGGCTGTTAATAAAATGATCTCCCAAATATTTCCAGTCTGTGCGCAGTCCATTTTAATTTTATACGCAAATTATGATGATTTTTTTTGGCGAAATAACCTTATAAAATCTCATGGGAATGTATTACAAACTTTTTTTCACTTAACATTACGCTTCAGTATGACTTAAAGAAGCCATCACTTCGTAATAACGTATATTTTAATTAAAAGGCTCACTTTATTGCAGAGCTATTAAACTAAATTTATATATATATATACTACGTGAACCAAAAAAATGTGCAAACGAGTGCAGATGACCTTGACCTTGATAAAAGTCACGAATCATAGATTTGTTGTTTTAATAAAGTAAATTAATAGACTTCCCAATGTTTGAAAAAATTAAAGAAAACGATAAAAAATAAGCCAGATATGACCAACTTTGTAGCACCCCCTTTTTTCCTCCATTCCAATGGGATTACACATTTTTGTAGCAAGAATACGTCATGACGATTATGATGAGAATAATGAATGACCCATGCATTTGTTTATTGATCTATGAATGAACATAATCATTCCTTGGCCTTCAAAAAGAATTTAATGTTCCCACCACTTAATCGTGAGTGTAATGAAGAGTTTCAACACTACCTACTGTAATCCAGGTATAGATACCAAAAAGGTTTTTTTTGTTGTTTTGTATGCCCAATTAAAGGGACTGAACTCTTAGCAATATCTAAACAATGGGAAGATCTTGTTTTCTTGCTCGGCAACAAGTGCATTGGTGATGGATTCGTCCATAGCAGTTTTTGCACATTGGTATAAATAAATTCATTGATTAATCCGTAGTTGAAAATAATCAGAAAATGTAGCATAGTTGACAAAGGCATCATGATATTGAATTGTTACATTCTCACAACCACAGTTTAAATGTGTGTAAATCCCTAGGAATGGCGAAAAAGGGTGTGCTTACAAGTTTGGTCATATCTGGCTTATTATTTAATCGATTTCTTTCATTTTTTCAACATTTGGAAGTATATTAGAGTGTTTTTTTTATGAAAACAACAAGAAAATCTTGATATAGTGATTGCATTAAGGTCTAAGATCATCTTTATCCTTGCACAATTTTTTATTGATTCACGTAGTATTAATAAAGATTTTTTTTAAATTTCAAATTTGTCAATAATGCAACAGTTGTTTTGGTAATTGTCTATTTACAATCCAGGAAGTGATTTTTAGTAACAGTTCATTTAGTATGTTTGGGATATTGGTTTGTTCTACTGACCTTCTGACAGATTTTCAGTTATCAATTTTAAAAAATTGGATTTTATTGATAAACCGGTTATTTGGTTTATAATTTTCGTATTTTATGACGCCTGTTATGTCACACTTGACTGAATGGTCCCTTTTATTCTTATACACACTTAAAATCAATGAAACAAAATTATGTTATATTGTAGAACCATGTAATGCATTATCTGTGCATTTCACCAACAATAACATTAATAATATAAAAACACACCTAAGGTGCAACGAGATATTTTGAGTCTCCTATATTGTGTCATTTGTATTATTTTCGTTAGAAAAAAGATAGACCTCCAATACAATCTTACCTGTATTTGGCTACGAATGCCTTGAAGTGAATACAAAAGTCTTTTTATTTCTCATTTTCAATATAAAACATGGCTGAATTTAGTACTTTTGCTCCATACAAAAATCGAATTTCAAATTTTTTTGTAACAAAGAATATTTCTCAGCTTGTCCTTTCAGATGGGGATATTTTTGATGGAAAGCTGTACATCAATGCAAAATCAGATTTTCAATATTTTTCGGGACACCTGATATGTGAATCTCTCTTGCCACTCTTTAATAGAACAGGTCAAGTTGGTAATACATTTTCAACTATTTTGAATTCTCTAAATCTATAAAATTGTAATTTCACATCATCACTTTTTATTATACACCCTTAATTTATGAAATGAATAATCATTTTATTTATCATTGTGTATTGCCCGTATGCATGCATTCTGCCATTCAATAACAGCCAGATTTATTATAGGTTTCCCGGTCAATTTAATGAGTAATTTCATATTGAATTAACTTTTGGGTTATTCCATTTCGCGCGAATTTGAACGCATTAAAAATGTATATTTCAAATTGCATATAACTCAATCCAATTCGCAAATCGTTTGGAGCAATGAAAGAATAGAGCGTTCACGCCTAATAATGTCGCCCTTCCCGACATGTTCAATCAAATTTCTATATGAAAAAGGTACGGATTAGGAGACAAGGTATTCAAAAGCAAGCGTGACAGGTTTCCGGTGGGTTGCTTGTGCAAAGGAATTCCGTTTTTCGTTCGTTCAAATGTACAACAGCTGCAATATTTTAAGAACGGCAATTTTGGGTCGTGAATGAGATTATAATAGGCTATATATGCTACAACTATGTATAATTTTCTTGAGGACTCAGAAAATGTCCATAAATGATGTTAACCCGAAATATATTGAAAACCAAAAAGATTCACATTAACTATAAGATCATATACTGCGATGTGGAATTTAGGTTATGTAGGCCTAGGGTTAATGATACAGACGGTTTTTCCGGCAGGACTTATCGACAAGGAGAAGCCTTGAATATTTCATCACAAATATATACATGCGTGAATATGTGAACATGGTAGGGGTCCTATTTCTATGTTTAAATGCTGCACTAATTTTGATATCCGAAGAAGAAAAAACCAAAACAGAACAACGCAATAAACAAAGTTACAAATAAAAAGAGCATAAACTGTTTATTGATTAAATCGTATAATCGCGAAGAAGCGATGATGACTTAAAAAGAAATAACCCATTTTTATAATGACTTTAGTTACTTACTGGTATCGTTTAATTTCGAAAATAATATTCTACAGTATAGAAATATTTCAAGATTTATTAACACTTACATAGTTTGAAAGATTGTTTTTCCTTTATCAAATAGAATGCCCAACAATGTAAATTGATGAACATTAACAAAACTGAAAACACAAGTAACTTACGTTGCTACGTGACGAACATACATGGTGATTTTTGTTATGTCATTTTTATCAAAGTTCCGTGCGTTTTATTAGACATTGTTTGGATTAAACGAATTTGATTGAACCAAAACGAATTTAATTGAACAAAATTATTCCTCTGCTTAAAAACGGAGTTACATACACGCAAAATTCAATTGAATGGCTTGGAAAAGACACGTTTGTATGTGTAGGAAATTGATACCGGTGATGGCTATTCAATAAAATTCATCACGAAATTGAATCCCCTAACACTTATTTGAATGAAATAAATACGAATTTGACCGGACAACCTATAACAGCCATTCACTAAAATGAAACGATCTATTTATGGCACTTTCGAATTCCTTTTAAAACAGAACATTATTATAATTTTAGCAGTAATCCATGCCTTGTAGATTGAGAATGAACTCCAACTCTAAAAGGTTAATTTTGAAAGTTATAGTTGAAATAAAGGTACGACGTCGTAAACATGTATGGGCCATGGGAACATCCATGATCGAGGAATCGACCATGATCTGAGAGCTCACATCGTTTGTTCGTCTGCATTGCTCTAATCTAGTTTGATTCATTTGATGTGCGTTATATTGATGAGTCCTAAGATTCGGAATACTCTGGTAAAAACTTCATGCAAAAATAGCAGTGTAAAGCCCATTATGGTCTACACGGGGCAGTCATTTTATTTGTCAAGTTTTAAATCTTTTAAGGTTTTAAAATTTTAAATACACAATACAACACAGCTATTCAATTTACTCCACATTAGCTAATAATGGGATTGAAAGTTATTTAGAGATTTTTATGTGATTTGCCGGTGGACACCACTGTTCTAATTTTGAACTTGGGTTACGTAAATAGTGCCACAGTTCGTGGCCATGCTCTTTTTATATGATTTCCCCCCCCCCCCCCCCCATTTTGAGTCACATAACAAAGAGTAAGAGCAAAATTAATAGTTAACATGTTTATACATAATATCCAAACAATGTGGAAGTGTGAAAAACCAAAACGACCTCGTAAGAAAACTATCGATAAAATTAGATTTCCAATTAGATTCTGTACGTTATAGCCCCAAATTTGTTTGCAATAACTTTATCAATTCTTAAGACCTAGTATCCGCGCAAATAACCTTGAAAATTGTGTTTACATCCCCTCTCCTATTTTAATTTCCTATTTAATGTAATTTCCCTTTCCTCATTTTCAGGAATTTGAAGCGGCATTTTCCTTCCGCCACCCAGCTTTCTGTAGCTGGGCAGCTTATCTGCATTAATCAGATGTACGTTGTTTCCATGTGGAGTACAAACCATTAGTCTGAATCGTTACGTGTATAATTACTAAAATCTCAGGTACTGTATACTCCGTTAGACTTCAAGTTCAACTACGTCCATTCTAATCGTAGCGATCGCATTATTAAACCGTGTGCAAAGAAAATTATAGCATCTTACACCCCGAGTGGGCAAAAACCGGGATGTTTGGTATCGTGCAATCTTTGCTGTCTTTTGGGTCGCTTTCGTGGCTTTTGTTTTGGCATAAAAATGCCACCATGTGTCCCCCCCCCCCCCCAAGTTTCAATATCTGCTATTTAAAAAATGGAGTGTCCCTTTGTTACTGAAAAGTACTCTCGGTAATCAAAAAGTAATTCTCTTTTTTTATGTTATGAATTAATATTTGCCTACACAAATGCAATAGACTTTACAAGTCACCGACCTAGAAAAGGGGAAACATGCAAAACAGAGGGCGAGATTTTGTGGTGTCTCATTGTATTTATTGTTCCCGACACTCTGTCAGATTCCTGCTGAAAATTTGGTGTACAATAATTTAAGGCTAAAACGTTTCAAATGTCATCCAAGGTGAGTTTTCTTGACATGTTGGCAATTCGTCTGGTCACCTAAATTAAAACAAAAATCATTTAATACATGTGACACGTCAGTGTGTACCTCTCAAATTAAAGATGGCGACACTATAATACCGTGTAGACCGTAAGCCTGTGATATACTTCCAGTCGCAGCCAGCGGTTAGAGTTTTAATACTATGGGCCATAACGATTCGCAGAGATGGATTCGCAGGCAACAAAAGAAGTGACGTAGGATTTTAACTGGTCTATAGACCGTATTCAATATGACGTCAGCCACCAGACATGTTGGTGGACAAGATGCATACATTCCAGGACTACAATACATTAAGCTGTCAATCGATCCATGTTTAGCGATTGCACAGGGATCATTGACAGGTGAATGTATTGTAGTCCTGGAATGTGTCTATCTTGTCCACCAACATGGCTGCCTATTGAATACGGTCTATAGAGAAGAGTCTAGTGTTTTTATGTTAGGTAAGTCTAGACTGACGTTTGCTGGGAATTGGTGCCAAATTCTTTTCAACTGTAATATTTGTAAAGGGGTGGGGAAAAGTCCTTTCAGAAATGAAATCGATACGGGTTGCGATTGTGATGTTCAAGCGGACCAGATGATCTTAATTACGATACATGCGGAAAAGATGAACCGACCCAGTGACAACATCAGATCGCAACAGTATCCAAATACTACATGCTTGGGGGGAAATGGAGCACACTATTTCCCGACGTATTGACTAGGATGTATTAGACCTCACTTTGACTCTGAGGATGAGGTTGTAGGGAAACAGTTCGAGCTATTTCCCTAGGGAAATAGCATGTGTAATAGGAATCATCCAAGGAAATAGCATGATTATGTTTATGAATATTCATAAGGAGTAGTAATATAGAGATACTACATGCTTAGAGGGAAATAGGGCACGCTATTTTCTCGAGGTACTGGCTACGGGCCTATCACCCCGAACCCGAAGGTGAGGCCCGTAGCCAATAATTGAAGTTTGTTTCATTACACCTCACTGTGACTCTGGGGACGACGTTGTAGGGAAATAGTCCGATTTGTTTTCCTAGGGAAATAGCACTTGTAATAGGAACCAACCAATGAAATAACATGGTTATGTTCATGGATATTCATGAGGTGTAACAATATACATTAGGTGTAAAGCGATGTAAATGTTGGTACCTTCCCGTTTCGGTAGGTGATGCTACAGCCTAAAATATGAGCTAATATTTTTACTTTCTTTCGGTTACCGGAAAGTATTTATACAATAATCTATGGGCTCGTGTAATAAGCGTAATTACCACTCCCGTTAATATGGTACATGTATGTCAGAATCAGATGGGAGTTTTTTAATTAAGATATATTGATGATGGCTGTTTCAATGCAACACAGAAAATTATATGTTGTGTAATCGAATGGGACACGTTAAAAAAGAATGGGAATAAAACTTTTGAATCATGACCCTGTATTTATTCAGTTTTTCAGTTATATATCTGATTACTTGAAAAGAAATTATTTTAAACTGCGCAAACAAGACATCTGTCACACAGACATCATTGTAAAGGTATAGTGTGCCCTGTCGTGCAACATCTGTTCTGTTCTGTTTATTGTATAGCCATGACAACAGAACTGCAGCACATGAAATAAAGAGAGGCACTGACTAAATTCAAGTGTATAGCTCATAGCCCTTTGCAAACTACCGTGTGTCCCAAAAAAAACACGCAACACTTGGTGGCAGGCGCCATAAGTTTTGAAACAAAAGCACGTGGGGACTAATTATTCTTTGTTGTAAGTAAGGGTGGGGGACTGTTAGCTAATATCCCTAACCGTTAGTTCATAACAGTAACAGTCAATTAGTTTTTAAGATAGTGCCCCAAACAATCAAGTAACCTTTAGAACCCTGTTACAAAAAAATGAGGAGTGGTAAACCAGTGGCAAGAGGATGGCGAGGAAGTAACAGAATGCAAATACAAATTGTTTGCAATCAACGTTTACTTGCCAAATTCTTGCGGAACTTCTACCTTGGTCAAATTACTGAATTACATACTTATTACTTAACTGATAATGATTTAAACATTAATTTATTGGTGATAACTAGGTTTCAAGCCGGTATAAAAAAATAAAAAAAACTAAGTCAAAGACAAACTCCACAATACATAAAATAATAAATTGCGTTGGGCTACCAACTTGTGTGTTACTTGAAATAATGTACATCTAACTTTATGAGAAGTTAAAATTATGTTTTCAACACAAAACTCCATAACAAGATCAGTATACGTTTCATTCTGTCATTAAATTTTGGGTTAAAATTTAAGTCTGTGGTGCGGTCACAACAAAACTGATGATGAAATGATTCGTCTAAGCTACTGCTGTCTTATTTGGACAATACGACGAGTTTGTTGATCCTACACTCCTAATGCGATTCTTTTATGTGTGTTAAACTGCATGTTTTTTAGCTGTTATTTACCAATGGCAAAGATTCTATGTTAATATCTGTTGCAGTAGCCGTCTTTAAAAAAAGGAAAGGTGGTTGGACTTAGAGATTCATATTGGTGGTTCTGGGCGCAAAACGTACAGTGCCGTATACGGTATTTGTAGTTAAATAGCGCCTCAATTTGGTCAAATGGGTCCTGCAGGTTACTTGATTTCCGGGGTCATATCTTAAAAAATATTGACTCTACCTTTATGAATTTTTCAGGGATATTAGCTAACAGTCCCATCTTACCTTACAACAAAGAATAAGTAGTCACATACTTTTGTTCAAAACTTATGGCGTCTGCCACCAAGTGTTGCGTTTTTTTTTGGGACACACGGTATTACGGGTATTTTGTAGGCTTATTTTCTAGCTTTAACTGTACTTCTAAAAGCTTTCCAACGGACACTTCGGAAGTGAATTAACAATCTTAAAAATGGACGCGGTAATAAAAACAATCAATTACCATCATGATATCAACCATAATAGAATATTGATTCAATGCAGTAGTGTTTCTGTAACGCTGAAATTTGATATCATGTCATCACGACATTGGATCTAATTGCACATTCCATCAATTTCTTATCAATTTAAATTCAAGATTAAATGATCCATGATATAGTTTTTTGACATGCCGATGTTAAGTAAATAGTGAATAAACTTCAACTTTATTTCCATAAAAATCATATTACACAAAAACAAATTACATAGACAAAATTTATGGAGGAGTTGACCAAAAGGCCAATAAGACCAGGGTCAACCCCTGAAAGTTATGTTACAGCATCTTAAGATAAGGACATACAAATCAACAAAACACCAAAAAACGGCTCAATGCACCATGATTCAAATTACTCAAATTAAAATCAACAGCATATTACTGAATAAATAAAATAATGCAAAAACTATTCTTTATATTTGGAAATAAGTTCACTTTTATATTGTTTGCGAAAGTGAGGTACTGATTTCGAATTTTGTAGCTTTTAGCCAACGAATAAATTAAACGTTCTAGCGTCACAACTCTTCCATATCAAAGAAATGTCTATAATATCTAGTGTCCAATTATTATATTTCCATTATTACGGTTTTGTTAACTTTCCGTGACCCTCGAATGGAAAAAAAAGTTGTAATATTTAATGTAATCAAGAAGAATATTTTCTTTTGCCATCTAAGGCTAGTGAAATTTAATATTTTCCTCCACTAATTGCAATAGAATTTAATTTTGTATCAATCTGCTAAGAAAGGGTCATAGAATGGCATATTAAAAGTCACTAACTGAAAAAAAGGATGGAACATGCCAGAATATGGGGAACGGTCATCTTGAACTTAGAAACTCTCGTTTAATCCCTATGTGTCTCTTTATTGTGTATTTTCAAGAGCCATGTTCAGACGGTTGTCGGTTACGAAACTCCAAAATTTTGAAACTCCGGAGCAGAAAATTAAATGAAATTATTTTACTTCACTCCAAGTTGTGTCCACACGATGGCCGAAACTCTGAAATCCCCTCCGCTTCTTATATCGGAGTGTAGACCGGAAGTCAACATACCGGAAACCTTGGCCTTTCGCGCAGGAATTTGAAAACAAAGATGACCTTGTGAGGTTATCTCCGATCACTACTAATAATAATAAATAATAATAGCAGAGATTTATATAGCGCCTTATGCTATTGGCCTCTAAGCGCTTTCACAAATGGCCGCTGATCACTGTGGCCCAACCATACCATAAACCATTGAGCATCATTTCAAGGGATGCAGGAGATCGGGATCAGCGCTTTCCCTTCTCAGCAAACATACATCGAGATAACCATCGCAAGCGGGATCAGCGCCCCAACTATCACATGGGTAAATCGAGACAACCAAGCGGTTTAATTTTTGTCCAGGGACGGGGAAATTACATAACTGAATCTCACAGGGCTCGAACGAACGCTTATACAGTATCCGAAAGCCGTACAAAACACGCCGGAGTGTTATCTGAATGTGCGCTTCACAACAAGGTTTTTAAATGGGGACTAGACTTTTGATAACCACTCCGGAGTTTAAAAACTCGAATGCGTCCCACAGTCAAAAAACCCCGATCGACATTTCAGAGTTTTGAAACTCCGTAGTTTTCAGCTAAGACTCTAAAGTTGGTCACCCATAGATTCTGTACATTTCAGCCACGTTTTGCTGAACTGTACAAGGGAAAGTAAAAAAATCGCAAAAGAAAAAAAGAAAGGTAAAACTGTGGGTTAGTACCTAATAAAACCATAACTTTGGACACCATTTCTATATGGTATTGGGTAATTCTTAGCCTCGTTCCATTGAACATATTATCCAGAGACTAAGCAAACGTATTCTTAGCCATGTTGTGGTTACACATCAGCTAAATTGATCACTTTAGTAGCTTTCCACACGTTCTACCAATTGTGACGTTTGATATGTTATCCTTGTTATGACATTCAAAGAACAATCTGTTTATGTGATTGGCAATTAGTGATGTGTTAAAACAGTATCGTCGTTTCTTTTTCATGAATTATACCCACCGATTTCCAGCGCGCGAAATTCACTCTGTAAGGGCTGTGGTGGTCGTGGGGGCTTGGTTCTTCATAGATCATTTCCTAAGGATGTGTCGGACCTGGCAAACATACTTGACCACATAAGGAAGCTGGGAATGCGTTTTGATAAGAATCGGGTCCTACGGGTACACGATTTAATTCATTTATTTTGAGGCGGTAGCCCACTCTTTGGTTCTTGTGCGTAGTTATACGCACGGTGTCTTGTTTGGAAGAGCATAAGCGTAAAGGTGAGTTTGGTGAACGCTGCGCCAGCAATTAAGAAGCCATTTACCAACAATTTACATTTTATTTTCTTGACACTAACTCAGCAAAATCAAAAGGGCATCAATGTGGTCAAGTGGATATGACGGCCCACTCATGATGCAAAGGTTGTGGGTTCGATCCCCGCTGCGGCCAAGGTACTGTGAATTTGGGCAAGGACTTTACCTCGCTTGCCTCGTCGACCAAAGTGATTATCGGTCTAGGATTTGTGCGCTTGGAAGCGTCTATTAATAGCGCACAGCACCGTGATCTTTATAGGATATGGCGCGCTATATTAAAGCCACAATATATTTATTATATAAAAGCAGACATGTGTTTCCTCTTTCGAGCCTTTATTTTCAATCTTTTCGGTTGGGATTGTACTTGCCAAAGCAAAACAAAACGAAACGGGCGCATTGCAACCTATTGGTTTATATGTTGATTCGCTATGCATAAGTACCACTGAGAAGTGCCCACGTAAAAAAATGAGTGCACTCAAGCCCGTTTGGTTTTGTTGGTTTCGCAAAGACCATCTTTTTTCTAACCAGAGAATTGTCGCAGAAGGAGGGTGTATCATGAACAGAAATGGTAATCTGATTAAATCACAATTTTTGTTGAGATGGTACGGATTGTACTCAAACATATAATTACGAGGGTAGTTATTCGCAGAGTTTACCGCTTATTAAGTTGGGCACTTACCTCAAAATGTTCCGAAAGTGACCGGAATTTTCATTTTATGGCTATTTATGATTGCCTGCATATATGCATTTGTTGACTGCTACTATAATTAAGCCATTGCTTTATTCCGTGGCAACTTGCATAGGTATTGGCTGTGCGATGACGGTATCTAGCCATTTGTTACAGTTGAATGCATTTCAACGAATAAGCGAAGGTAGGTAATACCGGTCATTGACTGCGATAATGTAACAGATTATTCTCTGCTTTAATATTAGCGTCGATAGAGCTAATCACGAAATAATTAACATTTTTCGTTGACCAAAAAGCGTTGCCAAAAATCGTATATTGGGCTATCTGTGGATAGAAACAGATGCAAAATGATTTCTACCCATTACGCATAAGGTCAAGCAATAATCTACAACAACTCGCCACCAAACAAAAATACGATCGTGTTTTTAATTTCTTAAATATCCTGAATCCAAATTGCCATAAAGGTTGAAGCAGTGCAGGTATGTAGCACTCACAGCAAAACGGTGTGTTTCCTAGAATATCATAGTATCGATTGTTAATCATTCTATGGATTTAAAAATAATTCCCTTTCTTGGTCCAAAAAAAGCACATTGTTGTTTGAAAATATAACGCGTCTTAATAACCATAAGTAAGTACCATGTAACAAATTTATCTGGTGAAATATTGCAGCACTAGGTTATAGACCGATATTCAATATGACGTCGCCACCAGACAATGTTGGGAGACAGAAGATGCATATACATTCCAGGACTATTACAATACACTAAAGCGTTCAATCGATCCATGTTTAGCGATTACACAGGGATCATTGACAGGTTAATGGATTGTAGTACGGAATGCGTCTATCTTGTCACCAAACATGGATGGCTATTGAATACGGTCTATTTTAGCTAAAGTCACAGAGCACGATGCATGAAAAACATTACATGAGACCAATCAAGCTTAATCAGCAATTTAACAATTTAAGTGCCCAAGCTAAAAAATCCATTAGTTGCCAAGGGGGGGGGGGGGGGGGTCCTAGGGACCCCAACCCATAAACCACTTTCCCGTGAGAGTTGATCATGCCACTAACCAATATAAACGGGGGTCACGTAAGCACCACATACCCACAATAAAAATGAAAATCCGACTTTGACCTATGACCTTAGTCCAATTGAAATTGTCACTCGTCGAAAGAAGTGGTTCGCATAATTTCATCCTCAGCAACTCCAATATAAGGTTTGAACCAAAAAATAAATAGTCATTATTATCTACTCTAGAATAACGAATTAAAATAATCATTGCAAAATATAGCCAACAAATTTATACCATCTTGGTTTTTTTTTCTCAGAAAACCTGCAAAAGTCGCCTCTTTCCCAAGACTTACACAGTTAAGAGCACGGCACATGGACAAAATTAAAATTGATGCTATCAGCATATAAAAGGTTTATTTGATTAAGTATGTAATTAAGTAGTAAATTAATTACTCCTAAGTATAATTAAGCAAAATTAAAATCCAAGATGTAATTACTTTAAGTTTTTAATTATGCAAAAATATCTTGATTTTTTCACTTCCGTTAGTGCCCAGGGGGGGGGGGGGTTTCCTAGGGACCAAACTAATTATTCTAATGAGCCGTGGGCCAGATTTTAATTTTTTTTGTATCAGGAGAACAGAATAGAAAGCGTATGCATAATCAGGACAATTAGCAAAAAATCCTGAAAAAAATTTTGATTGCCTTAACCGAGAGACCAATACGGCAAAAAAAATCAAATGTTGGGTACTTAGGACCCCCCCACAATGGCACGTAAGTGTTAATGTAAACAGGAGTTCCGCCCAAGTCATTTTTTGGGAAGATGTACCAAATCGATTGTGAACATTAAGTGATTAAATTATAAAAGGTAAACATGAAGACCAACTTCTCATATTAATGTCGCATGTCGTGATGTGGCTTGAGGTCATGAAATCCAAGAAGCTGCAAGCTAAGTCAATAAATTTTATCTGGTGAAATATAGCCGCAATAGGTTATAGACCGTATTCAAGATGAACGTCAGCCACCATACATGTTGGTAAACACGATGCATAATTTCCAGGACTCCAATACACTAGCTGTCAATCGATCCAATGTGTAGCGATTGCACAGGGATCATTGCAGGCTAATGTATGTAGGCTTGAATGCGTCTATCTTGTTCACTAACATGGAATGGCTATTGAATACGGTCTATTAGCTAAAGTCACAGAGCACGATGCACGAAACATTACTTAGACCAATCAACGGCTTACAATCAGCAATTTAACAATTTAAGTGCCAAGCTAAAAACTTCCATTAGTGCCCATGGGGGGGGGGTGTTTCCTAGGGACCCAAACCAAGATAAGAAGCCAGATAACACTTTCCGGAGAGTTTGATCATGACACTAACACAAATAAATTGGGTCACTGTAAGAACCACAATACCCCAAAAAAAAATCCGCCCTTTGACAGCTATGACCTATGGCCATTGAAATTGTCCACTCTTCGAAAAGGAGTGTTCACACAGTTCCATCCTCAGCAACTCCAATCTAAGGTTTTGAAACACAATATTCATTATCCTACTCGAGAATTAACCAATAAAATAATCAGTGCACAAACTAGCCCACTTTATACCATCTTGTATTTTTTCTCAGAAACTTCAAAATCGCCTTCCTTTTTTCCCATAGCCTTACACAGTTACGATCACGGCTGACAAATTCAAATTGATGCTATCGGCCTATAGAAAGGTTATTTGAATTTAGAAGTATTATTAAGTATTAATAATTCACCTCCTTAAGGTAATATACCTAGCACATAAATCCCAAGATTTATTAGCTTAATTTTTTAAATCGCGTAAAATGATCTTGATTTTTTCACTTCCAAAATTTACGTGCCCAAGGGGGTGGGGGGGGGTCGTTCCTAGGGACCCAACCTAATGATTCTAATGCAGCCGTGGGCAATTAAATTTTTTTTTGTAATCAGGAGAAGCGTATTCATAAATCCGACAATTAGCAAAAATCCTTGACAAATTTGATTGTGTAACCGAGAATCGCAAAAAAGTCAATGTTGGGTACTTATGGACCCCCCCCCCCCACACACACAAGGCACTTAAGTGTTAAGTACCAGGAGTGTGGCAAGTCATGTTTTTTGTGAAAGATGTCCAAAAATCGATTGTGAACATAAGTGAATAAAATTAATAAAGGTAAACATTGAAGACCAACTTCCATATTAATGTCGCACTGTCGTGATGTGGCTGAGGTCATGAAACCAAGAAGCAGCTCTTGTAGGCCCACATGCCCAAATCGTATTATTAACGGCGCGTAAGGCTACTATCTAGTAATTTTAGAGTATCTCGAGATTTTCGATTGTTCTTACTCGAACATTCTGCCGAGTTTTATTCGCGATGTTAATGTTCAGGCTGCATTATAGGTACAAAAGAATCAGTTTTGTTAATTATTAGGTGCATTGAGTTCAGAGATTATCACAATCGACTTCATTTTTTTTTCTTTAAACAAAAATCACAATTAGCATTTTGTTGGTGCATGGTATATTATAGGGTACAGTAGCCATTGACAACAAAGACCTATCTAATACATAGGTTCCAATAAAAATTGAAGAATTAAAAGCAAATGTAGATCTAGAACTATTTGTTTACTAGTACTTGGTGAGGTCGCTGCTTAAAAACAAAAGCAAACAAAAAGAGGCTGGCACACGGGACTCGAACCCAAAAATAACATGTTGCCACGAAGGTACTGTCTTGTGTACGAGGTTGTCTTCTCAGATTTTAGTACTACAATTTCAATTCTTCGCGGCGAGAAACAGTTTTCAACATAAATATACTTCTTCTTAATTACTATTTTTTTGACAATGCCTCCCCCAAGGTGCTCCAATATTACATCGATCTAATACATCGTCTCTGGTGTAAGTTTCTTCAGTAATAGGAAATGTTTTAAACGAGAAGAATCGCAAATGAAGACTTGTTTACTTTTAACTTTGTGCTGATTGGTTTTCAACTTTACACGGAATGCCCTTCATGACTGGCCTTACCGCAAGACATCAACTTCGCTGTTATTTCCGTAACTTTGATCGTACGGGGTATCCTGAGTGTTAAACTTAACTCGCTGTGTAACAGATCCTTCATTAACTCACTTGGAGGTTACTACTACTACTCGGAAGTTGCTTTTCAGCTCTTCACTCCGTGGTGCACGGGGGCCTTACTATTATACCTTTCTGAAGGTCTTTACTAAAACAACTTTTTATTTTTTTTAATCTTATTAATGTTTCAATTTGGTTTTCAGTATTACATAGGGACGGGGCTCACTGAAGATTGTAAGTGCATTTTTAAGTGGAAATTTAAATCGTGTTATTATTATCCATTGTTTAAAGTTTCAAAAGATGCTTTAAACCCTATCGTGTCAATTCTTCTAGATAATAAGTGAATTTAAAGCCGAGCTTGCCATTATGCCATCAGAGGGTGACGTGTATTGTTGCAGAAATGAAACACGCCTAAGAGACAAGACGACAGGGCATTTAATATTTCAAGTGTGTGTTCCCACATCATACTTCCTTTGAGATTTGTGTTTCAAAAGGAGTATTCTTAATTTGTTTTCACAATATAGAAATTGGCTTAATTACTTTCCAAGACGTATATTGTTGATATTCCTATGGGCGAACCTATCTCGCACTCGCTTGCAAAAAATTAGTAAAGAAAAAATGAAAATCATTCCCTGTAGAGTAAAATCTTGCATGGTAGTACAAAAGATTGACTATCGCATGGTAATAGCTTAAACTTCCGAGCTCACGAAAGCACAGTAAATCTAGAATATAACTGACAACTTTTGAATGTTTTCGTTCTTCCCATTTAAAACCTCTCACAGAGGAAATACACTAATAACGCCAAGTACACGCTAATCACCACAGGACCAAGCATTTTCCAAAATGGTGACCGTACCAGGATGTTTTAGTTATGAAGCACTATAAACCAACGTTGCCTCAACGCAGAGCACAAGATGCACTATAGTCGGAACGCGTTAGTATTACTAAAGCCGTTCCGACTAATAGTCCCATTGGGATATTGATGAGCGGAAGTAAATTGCCTCTTCTTTTACATCCAACTGCCATTAATATTTGAGAAAGCTAATTAGATCAATCATTAAAATACATTTCACACAATTGAAAGCATTTTTGCAGATGCCATGCAAGAAAGTGGGCCACTCAATATTTTGTTATTGTTACGGCATGGCAGCATGGTTTGTGTATGGTGGTGTATAAACCGTGTATAACCTCTAAGGAATTTGCTCAACGTTGTCCACAAATGTACTTAAAAGATGAGGGCTGTTCCTTTATAAGAATTCTTTTTTAGAGTGAGGAAAAGTAATTTTAATGTTGGGCTATAACTATAAATCAAGTTTATGATTAAACATCACAAAAAAGAGTGTTTTCCAATGGTATTTGTGTGCTTTTTGATTTGAAGTTTGTGTATGAGTGTGAGTGCGCGGATGTGTTCTATTTTCAACTTCATGTTTCCAGGTTATGTTGAGGTATATATACATTTGCCGCGAAAACACAGAATGATGGCAAAAGATGATTAAAGGGCCATTTGGACCGACAGCCTCGTCTCCTAAATTTCTTTTAAACAGTTATGATTTTTATATTATCTCAACCGTTGACTCAAAGTTGACCCACAAATTTTGTAATTAGGCTTTCTTCAAGGATATCTATTAAAAAACAACTTTCGAAATGTACCTTTTAGTTTAATCAATACAGACATATTTTTCTATTGGTCGATAAGACACCAACGTCAATAACAATATATTTCCACTGAATACAGCTGTCAATTTTACAAAATGGCCATGACGTTTACAAAATACACTACAATTAAAAAATAAAAATAAAGATAAAAATTACACCTAGTCTTTACAGATACCATACCTTAATTACTATACATCAATAACGCATGTCTGATCAAGCTTTATTTTGAAAGCGCATGGCGCGTGTATTGACTGTAGATTGACTGCCAATACCACATTTGAATAACTGTCAATTACATCACAGGTCATCATAATTGGGAGGTTAGTTTCTTCGCCTATTTCTTCGCGTTTAATTTGCATTAACCGTAAAAACCACAAGATATTTGAAGTGTTTCACTCATTCCATCAATTTTTTTTACAGATACAGTCCTGGAGGGAAGAATCCGTTACTGGATCTGACCGCCAAAATTGCAATCCAAAGAAAATTGGCGACTTGAAACTGCTCAAAACTGTCTTCATCATCTTCGTAGTCTTTCTCACGTGTTGGACTCCCTACACGGTAATCGTTCTGAGCGATATCAAAGATATGTATCCCTACGAGATCTACGTTGCCGCTATAGTTCTTGCCCACGCCAACTCAAGCATGAACAGCATCTTGTATGGGGTTACCAGCAATCAGTTTCGCACGGGCTATAAGCAGTTGCTGAGGAAGATCTCTTGTGGTAAGCTGTGTCTGAGAGACTTTGATGCAGCTGAAAATGCCTCGAAAACTGGTTTACCCGATGGAGACACAACTGGACAGACAAGAAGGGAAGGCAACATCAATACTGCAAACTCTGTTGTTACTTGAAGAATATTAGAATAACTCAGTTTTTACTAGAAAAATATTACCGATTTGATTTGAAATGACAATAAGTGCATGTCTCATCTGTACATTAACTCTGTATGATGTTACGGACTAGTATGTCTGAATGACATATATTTTCTTTTTAAATTTCGACCTAAAGGCGTACTCTCTGAATGTAAAAGAGTGAACTGAAACTCGTTCAAGAACTTAGGAGTTAAATTAGGGGTTTTGGAGTGAAAATACACTCTGAAAGGAGTGAACGATGTTTGATAACAGGTACCAAAATTACATAAGGAATTTCCTGGAAAGGCCACAGTGGCGGCAAGGGCGTCATCTAACATGGCAAGAGACTGCGTACACCATCAATAAATATGGTCTAATAGTGCCGTATGGCATGTACTCCCGTATGATGGTTATGATAAAATTGACCTTGTTGCTATTTGGGTTTCAATATGGACTTGACTGTCAGAAAAAACCGTGGTCCTCGTTTCTCTTCTGCAAGTGGGCAAAAGTTGGTACAGGGGTTTGATATATAAGATATAGTTTGTGTAGGTTCTGACCGATGGTTACACATGTATAGGGTTATAAAGATTCAGGGTCATTCTGGGGTAATGCTCAGTAGTTGAAAGTGATGTCAAATGATTCCTCTTGTCACACTGAAACGGAAAATGCATGCTTACTGATTTGGTGATATCACCGTTTGCAACATCAAAGGGTGATTTTTGGTGACCTCCATAGACCATGTAGACCCTTAAAGTGACAGATGATTTTTTGAGGATACAAATTTCTTTCAAATAAGCGAGTTCGATAATTCAGGCACTGCTGTGCTACAATAAGTAACAACAATGTTCATATCCCGATTGACCTCCATGTCCCATCCCAGAATCCTTGAATTTTATTGTGCTGAGATGGGTCACGGAGGTCAATCGGGATATGAACAACAATAGCGCCTGAATTATCGAACTCAAGTATTGCACTTGATTGGTTGCAGACCACCTACCGAGGACGTTTCGAAGATTTTTGGACAAACAAGAACGACAGAAAACCGCAAACCTTGTTTTGAACTGGCCTGCTATCCTAATCATCCCTATAGGAAACCATGCTGAATTTGTCGTGCACGACAGAAATTCCTAAATCATCATCTTATGCACTTCAGGTGTGATCTAATACATTGGTAAGCATTCCAAATATGCAAAAAACCTGGGTTCGAAAAAAATTGAGGGCGCCTCTCTGGGAATGTCCTCATGTCTCTTTATAATACATGGCCATTTAATTATGCAACCAAATAACACATGAGCCAATACGAACAACTTGTCACCGGTTCGGTCAAGTTCAACAGTACTCAATCGATTGCCACATATGAGGTGCCAAAATACGCGTAAATAAACACAGCTTTTAATTTTATCTCATAATGTATAATACGATGTATCGTTTGAACTTGACATCGACAAACGAATTTCAGGGGTGGGGAGTTACTTTTTTGAATGTGTTTATTTCTTTTTAAATACATGAGAAGGGGTCATTAAAAAGGTAACACTTTGGTATACATATATTTTTGATGTATTGGTGTAATAAATGTAAGTTTTAGATTTACGAACGTCTAGAAAACAGACTGGCTGATACACACACTGGCCAAAAGTATTGCAACACGCGGAAAAGCAATTTATATTCAAAAATTGATTTAAAATTGTACCAGGAGTTCCTGACTAAACATTACGTAATCCTTGTCAAAGTTGTGCTTTTCAAACAGATGCTGCTTCCAAGAATTAAGTAGTGCGAAAAATGTTTAATTTGATTATCATGATTCCTAAATATGGCGGGTTAAAGGAACCGCCTAATGATAACTTGCCGATTGTGCTCCAGAAGAAATACAGGCACAGGAACGTCAAAAAGGCTGCAAAATAGTCGCTAATTGACATTTACGGGTTTGTCATGGTCTACTCTAAATGTTTAGGGCGAAAATTGGTGTGGTTGTATGGACCGAAAGTGAGATAATGTCAATAAAAGATGGGAGCATGTTCATCACCGTTAGACTCGAGAAATTTAATGGCAAGAAAGAGGTCACGTGTTAAATTGAAAATAACTTTTAGTCGCACGTTGACATTGTGCTGTTTGTCAAGCATGGAGGAAAGCGTAATTAGACATGATTTACGTAAACAATGTGAGTTATCATTCGAATTGCATTAGTGTGTCTCCAAATTTCTCGAATTTTGCGAAGAACACTGTGGAGTTCCATTGATCGATATCATTTCCGGTCCACAAACCACTAGTGATTTTTCTTCATAGAATTAATGTTAAACCCTATTGAACCCGAACAATTCATAAGCGGCGGTTTGAAGCCATATTCTTTTGTTTATGTGTATGTTATCCGTCTGGAGTGAATCGGGCAAGTTATCGTCGCTGTTTCTTGAACCTGCCATATTAGGGAACCATAACAATCAAATTAAAAAGTGTTTTTTCACCATCTTGGATTCTGGGAAAATAGATCTGTAAGAAAAGGCCTACAAGGGTGGAATTTAATACGTATTGTGTGGTCAAGAAGCCATGGTATAATTTGAAATCAATTAGTGATTATGAATTTCGTTT
Organism: Ophioderma brevispina; assembly: GCA_023653785.1. Taxonomy (NCBI): domain Eukaryota; kingdom Metazoa; phylum Echinodermata; class Ophiuroidea; order Amphilepidida; family Ophiodermatidae; genus Ophioderma; species Ophioderma brevispina. The sequence continues at coordinate 12,984 of JAMKCH010028973.1, read as the reverse complement.
TCTGCATGTTGCAATACTTTCTGGCCAGTGTGTGTAAATTTGTAATTCTACGTTTTCGAGCAGCCTGAGCAAGTTCGTGTAGACCAGCCGAGGTCAGCATGCAAATAGATCACAAAGAATGGTTATGGCGTCGTCAATTGCATTTGGTAATGGTACCAGGGGGAGGGATGCTGAGGGTTTTTATTGATGGGAGGGCTATTCAATTCACTTTTATTTGTGGATGCATCGATGTGTATAGTCACTGTGATGTTTATATATATGTCATTAACCACGCCTACAAGGTGTTTGGTAAAATAATGCTTTTAGTGCAAGAAAAAAACAATGCCAATTCGCCGTGTTGAAGTGGTAAGAATTACTTTTTCCTAAGAAAACCAGATTGAAAATTCAGTATTACAAAGCTTGGAGTTGGTTTTGTTGGTAATACTTATAGCTTAAAGGCTTGACACAGATTTCCAGATGAGGGCGCCCTACATTTTTGCAAAAATCGGTTTCCTGCATTGTACATAATGCTTATCCAAATGCTAATCACATAGCTAAAAGCCAACAATCGATGTCCTTCATATAGAAAATCACAACCTTGTAAGAAAATTCCGGATCCGGAATTTTTGCTAGTAGAAAGCAGCCTACGGTACTGCCATACTAATATACACGAAATGTTGTATTCACTCAAAACGGAAAAACCGTTTATACGATATTTCAAATTGGAATTTTAGCCATTTAGATGGTTATCTTTATAGCCAGTAATTTTATGATTGTGACCAACAGAAACCTCAATTTTGAGGTTAATATACTGTGAAAAAAGTCCAAAAAATAATAATTAAAAGTCTACAACATACCTATGTAGATCAACCCATCGTGTCACAGAGGAAAAGTTTTGGACAGCGCGATAGTTGGGAGAGGAGGACAGTAAAAGAAAATGTGAAGCCCGATTCTACCTGTTTCATACCCGAACTAAAATAATCGGGCCTTTCATGTTGACATCATTTTTACAAATAGAGTTCAAAGCTTTTGTGTTCCTTCTATCAAAAACACGGGTGTTCAAAGCTTAATACCATTCACCTCGCCTGTTCCATTGATACCACTGTAGCAAATACGATTAGTCACAATGTTCTGAGAGTTCTGTAAATGCGCTTACGTTGATTGGAATGCTTTCAATGGAGTTTTAGAACTTGATTTTTCATCGCTCGATTTCAATAGATTTAGCGTGGAATTTATGTTCATCAACCCCTGCAACATGCCCCTCCTTAATGCCCTACCTTCTTGAAGTATTAGAGGTGACATGGGTCGAATCTACTATAGTGACGTAGAAATAGGGGGCAACGTTTGTACAGGGTTAAAAAATTATAATTGTTCTATTGATTTAAATGATGTACGAATTTTATTGGGCTACTCCTCAGTTTTAAAAAAAGGTATAGTTTTGCCCTATCTACGCGTTATAGTTTTTATACCATATGCACATAACAGTTCCAGGTCATCCTGGGGTTAAATTCATAGATGGTCCCGCGTTTGATCGGAACTGGTTGTAACTGTTACATTTGTCCCACTACTCAGTAAATTTAAATAGATTCTTTCTTTGAACTTTCTATATACAGCCGATGACTAGTTCCCTCCCATAGACCCTGTAGTCCCCCAGTCACATTTTGCGTCGCAATTATGCAACTAATATTATAGATGGTGCAACCAGTATATTTTCAGGTTCCTGTACCATTAGACGAACATTTTGACACCATTTTATACGAACGGATATACCTGAAAATTTACACCCATTGTGACCGTTGAACCTAGTTTGACTCATAACTATTGAACTACAACCTGCAGATAGGGCAAACTATACTTTTTTTTAATGTAACGAACACTTGGCATACTTTTCGACGCGTTTTGATACTTTTCCATATTTGACCCCTGTATAAATAATCTTACCCCCTTAAAATATATGTTCCACTCCTCTGATTTTAGTATCCCTTTGATATGGTTTTGTTTTTAAAGGTATTCCTAAACAATGTTCTGTTGGAATTGATTTCTGTTGCAATTAGAGTTGGTTTAAGCAGCTTCATTCTATTTTGACTGGCCTATTATTTCCTACTTTTATTTCTTATTTTTAATGAATACACCACAAAATTATATTTCAAATCTCTAGTCACCTTTAATATTACCTTAACGGTTGCTCGTCGGTTCTGTACCGTTCGTTGTAACAGGTGTGGCAGGAGATAGAGTAAGTACTCGATTCAGTGTTACTCTCCGCAACATCTGGTTTCACGCTTTATTCGTTGTCGTCTAGGAGCCCGGACTATGGCTCCGTGCGGACTAATCTACACTTTTACACCGGTTTCTAATATACTACCCGATGCAACACGTATAAACCTCCATCTAATTGCCAGACAATCTATTCATTGTTTTTAGCTTAGTTATATTGAAACAAAAGACAATGCAGTGCGCAGGCTGATTGTAATGGCTGATCATATTTTATTTCCTTTTGCCCATTTTAACGTAACTCAATAATAAGTTATCCAAGAACTTAAATGCAATTTATTTTTGTGTTTTAAACCATCTATGTCCTATCAGTATCGAGTTTCAATAGGGCTTTCATCCCAACGTGTTACCTACCACATTCACATTTTGCAACATCTAAACTAATAACTGTCTACAGTCTTACCATGTAAGGGGGAACCAAAGGGCTACACCATTCATTAATGGGGCTTGACCTTGACTTTCCCCTACTTGGTACGTTCGCATTTAATACACTGCAAACTATTCCTTGTTTAAATCCTTGAGCTCCATCAATATTGCACCATTTTTTTATTCAAATCTAGCACCTTTCAAATTCGACCCTATATAAAATCATTTGTTATTGGTTTTTGCTGTTTTTATGCCTATACCTCCAAAATGTTAGGCCGCCAGATACCTTTTTGAAATCCTTTATGGTTAGATAAATAACCTGGTATAGTTTTCAACGTGACTGGAACCGATTTATAGTTTTTTGCCTCTGCGTAATCCTTGTCTAGACCCCTTTCCTTAAGGCACCTTTTGCTGCACTTAAAGGTCCCGTGAATGAATATAACCCTACTCCAAATCTTTATGGAATTCCCTTCCAATAAACAGGGCCGGAAAAAAGAATACACTACCGTGACATCATTAGTGAAACTATTGATTTTCAGTCAGTGTATGAAAAGATTCACACCAGGCACCTGGAATTTTCTATTACTCACTGAAAAATGCAAGATACCACAAATGATGTCATCACCAACCCAACTATTGAATGCGCCTTGCCCCTGCCTTGTAGACTTGACACAAACCACATCCATTCTATTTGCATTTCCTGGGACCTTTAAGAAACACGTTTCAGGGGTCCCTCTCAGGCTGTCTACATATTTAATCACTCAAACCTTTTGTAATCGAGATGTGTTACAAATGTCTGCTAGCTCCCGTGCTAAAAGTCCTTGAAAATGACGAGATAAAGAAGAAAAGGATATGGTGATCAACGTATGTGAGTTATAGCATGGTTAATTTCTTTTCCTGAATCATTGTGGTAAGGAAAATGTTCATTTTCTCCCTATTTTAATTTTATTGTTACTCAATTTTTTAACCAGTTATTTATGATCATGAATATATGTGCAGATGGCTTTCAAAGCAGCCCAGTTTTCCTCAGCGCTTAACTGGATTTGGTTTTCGGGTAGCATGAATCCATAGGTGCCTGTATCGCGTCCTTCTAGAGCGTAGCTGTATTGAACTCCTTGACCCTCATAGAAATAGTCATTGCTTCCTCCAGAGGCTTCATCTATTCGTGGTAGCAAAGAAAACACAAAAAGATATATTTGTGAACTGTTTTGTCCAAACGTATTTAACTCTTTACCGGGACCCGCGATAGGCAATTTCTTGGGTCTCGCACACCAAGGACTTTAGCGATAAAGATTAGCAATTACTGACCTCCCGTCGGCAAACTTGTGTGGACAGACCAGCTGATATCGGGTTGCAGTTTCATTGAAAAACAGCCTAGAGGCGAGACATTAGGTCTGAAAATCAAGGGCAGGTTCCGGTCAGAATTGGCTATATCTCGCTAGCTTCAGCAATCGTTCAGCATCACTGCGCTAAATCAATGAAATTGCTGAAGCGAATCTGGGCTAGAAGTACACGGCCGTTTTCTTGCTCACGTGGTAGCCTATACGGCAGCTACACCATGTCTACCGCGACAGGTACTGCACAGTACACACTGGGCTAGTTGCGAGGCAGTAGCTGCAAGATAGGACTTACAAAGTACACAGTTATTAGGTATACAGTGATGTGGCTACTCTGCTGTACCTACCCCAATGGCTACCCCTTAGTTGCCCACTAGGTGGAGAGAAGGTGGATGTTGTGTAGACAGTACCGGAGTAGACACGCAGCTACCACGTGGCTACTCCCCGGTTACCACGACGCCATTTTGAGAGTGGATGAAAAATTCATGAAATGAGGGCGCTATACACATGTTCTCTGTTTAGCATTTTTTGAACGTTTTTTAGGAAAATCATTACGAAATTCAAATCGGGCATGATCAAAAACCCCCATATACATGCACATTTAATAAAAAAATGCAAATATATGCCAAAAATATCTAAAAAACAAAATTGGCCATGAGAAATACAGCGCGCCCTGAGAGCCGGTGTAACCACGTGGCTACTCCACGACGGGGGAGACAGCCGCTGTACACATAGACGGATGTACACTATCCGTCTATGCGGCAAAAATACACGGAATCCTGGCCAGCGAGTGTACGTTTAGTGGGTAGGTAATCCATGTCTACTCGGTAGTAGCTATGTGGTAACTACCATGAAGAAATTGGTTGTGTAGCCTAAAGTCAAAGACGGTTTTAATTAAGAGACGACTTTCAAAACGCAACCACTACGGTTGCTCGCGGATTTCGTCTGGTTCTTCTAGGTTGGAACCGTGTTCTGATGTTATAACAATGGAACACGGTTCAAGCGCCTCGACTGCAGCTCAACCGCGGCTGAGTTTTGAAGGCACTCCTAAGTAAGAGTCACTGTAATCATGGAGATAACTCAGGCGATCCATTATCAGTGTTATGTATGTGATATTTATCGCAAGAGGTGGATTATCTTGATATCGGAGGGGTATTGGGGACCATGTCCTTTTTAAATGTGGAGTGTGCCAGTGTGGTAAATAAGAATAATTTACTGGGTGGGCAATATTTGAAGAGCTGATATGCAAAAGGGCTTACGTCAATTTTTACCGAAATTGAGTTATTAATATTACGTTATAATGCCAATAAAAACAAACAATACAACAAAGCATCTGATCTACTTTTGAATGTAGAATGTTAATTTGGTATATATACTAATGCTTTAGCAAACAATATGTTTAATTGAGACCATTATGAATAGCTTTCAATAATTTTATAATCGAATCAAAACCATTCAAGATGGCTCCAAAACGGCAAAATGCATTACTACGTAGAGCCAAGAGCTGTATTATTTGTGTATATCACTATAACTCATTCAGAGCAGTTTAGATATCATAACATAATGTTAGTCAGTAAAGATCAGTAATTCATTCACGCTGTAGGCCACAGCACTGCCAACATCCCGCTGAGCTATTGTTATGAGTGTCATTGTTCAAATAAGAGTCTCTTCAACAGACTTTAGTAGGGGTCTGTGGAAATTTGATATTCGGGTTTAATTATAAGGTTTTAAAACAAAAATATGTGACCGGTTAGAAGTTTTTCTATTGAACGGTTTCGGGTGGTATAAAAGGGACCATTTTAGACAAAAAAATTTCTACACGGTCATCGATTTTTCTTGGGAAATGCGAAGTAAATGTCCGTGTTTTGAAATGGCAGCAGTGCGTGACCTGATGTTGGTGTAATCCATGCACAGCGGGAGTTTGCGGGCTGCTGTGGCTGTAGGCTAAAGATATATTTTTGTGGTTTTTAGTTGGATTATCACTTCCAAAAATCCCAGTAAGGCTATCTTAAGTGTCATGCGTGCATACCGTGCATAACGGAATAAAGCGTGTAATCCAATGGGAGTTCTGTTTTGTTTCGTTTCGTTTCGTTTCGCAAACACAGTAAGCCTTATTTCTCAAATATCCCAATGGATGTCCTAAAACCTACCAAACAAAGAGACGCACATCTGTAGACTATTAGTGATCGGATTTTTTGCCGCTCATTTCCAGCCATATTGGATACCCATCTTGGATGGCATCGTACATGTATCGATAATCGATTACTCTGATTGTCTAATGATATGTAAACTGGTTGATTCACTTTCAGGGATATACACAAACATTGCAGTACTATAATGGTTTAGATACATTTATCATTATAGCACATCTTAGCGTATCGGAAGCCATCTTGGATGCTATTAATGGAAGAAATTTAAAATCACATTTTTGAAAAAACACATTTCCTATGGTTTTTTTTAATTAGTTTCTTTAATTAAAAACACCAAGCCCAGACGAGAGATAACCAAATTACCAAAAAATGCAGTCAAAAGTTAGATACACGATCAGACACTTTACTGTATTGCCGGCCATATTGAATTCATTGATTACGTGGTTATAGAATCATATGTTAGTTGGTCACATAAATGTTAACCGAGAACAGGCTCTGAAAATTTTACAACATTTGAGTGAACAACAGATGATGTTTTGTGTCAGTTTGGTGGCCATTTTGATTTTTGGATTTCTACAAAAATGCTCGGTGGTTTTCGGTCTGGCAAAAAAAAAAAATCCATCGGATTCAGAACCAGCATAAAATAAACCGGTCAGAAAACGTTGAAAAACTATATTTACTAAACAAGGTTGATATTAGTTTCATGAATTGTGCCTGGACGTATGTTGTGCACTGGGTGGGTTAAGGCACTTATCCAGACAAAACGTTGAAAAAACATTATTTTATAAAACAAGGGTTGATATTAGTTATCAAGGAATCTGTAGCCTGGGACTATGTTGTGCCTTGGTAAAGCACTTATGCCTCGTCTGACCCAAGCGATATTCGGGAATAGAAGGAATATAATGCTGATAACATTGACAACTTTGCCTGATACAGACCTGTAGGCAAGAGCACTTTGAAACCCTTAAGGGGGCGTTTATACCAAATGTTGAAGTATTATTCTAGTTACTAGCAATAAATCTGCTATTATATCACGATTTTAAAACAAACCCGACCTGTGAATACTTATATTACACTTACAAATAACATCCGTGATACTGCCGTATTTGTATTCCGTTCCATTTACTTGTTTTTTGAGGCATCACATGCAGCCTTCGCCCGTCGTATAGGAAGAAATGGATATAATAATTATAATAAAACGTTTTTAACATATCCGTAAACAAACTGGTCTAAACACACAATCCTCATATATGTTGGTAATTACGGGAGATTTCAATGGCACCGAAGAAGGAAAAACTGGGATGCGAGTTAAATTTGGGTTTGGAAGCACTAACAGCTTGGTGGTCACACTAAAAATGCCCCCTTCATCTCAAATATTTGCCTTTCGATAGAGCAATTCATCCTCATAATGGGAGTCAGGGTGTCACCAGATAATATACGCACGGTGACGTAAATTTCTTTTTGGAATTGGGGGGGATGGGTTGATGAAATATTAATGAAAAAGGGGTTGATGAAAAGATCAATTACTAGTACATATGCGAGGGAAGGCGCGCAAAACATTGTCATTTAGAAGCTATGTTATCGTTTTAAATGTAATTTGTAGTTAGAACAAAATGCGCGCGAAACGCGGGGAAAATTTACCCATTTTTTAAATATTTTGGTTAAAAATATGAGGTTATTTTTTCACAAACACATGAACCGGCATTATCATGGGGGGGGGGGGGGTTTCGTATTGACCATCCCCCCTCTTAAAATATTGGGTGGATAATCCCCACATCCAACCGGGATGTACACCTATGCATAAGCACAACAAAAATGACAATCTAGTAACCGTTTAATAGATGAGGAAACTGTGTTAAAACCCAAAACCCACCACAAAAGTTTTTTAATGATAATATTTTAAGCTTGTTCTCGCCAATATCGAGGTCAGGTCAAAATAAAAGCCGAGAAAAAAGGGAAAATGTAGGAATGTACGGACGTCTTCAAGCTAAGATCACCTGGGACGTATTCAAAGTACGTGGTATCCAATGGGATTAGTTTAAATCTTCCTGATATTTATATAGGGCAGTACCTAGAATGACATTTAAAGACGCTCTGACAGTTTATCACGGAAACGACTGGTCGCAGGCGCAGTTAAAACCACAAACGGCGATGAAACCCAGAGATTTCAATTTTTGACTACGGAAAGACACTCACATTGTTAAATGTTATCTCGCTAGGATATCAGGATACAGAGCGTTAAAGAGGAAGAAAAAATGCAAAACAGTTGAAGAAGAATGATTGACGAATATGCCAAGGAGTAGTAGAAAAGTACACCAATCAAAACCGCACCGAGCAAAGAGATTACATAACCCAACATAAGAATTAATAACGCCCCGCAGCCCGATATTAAGATGCAGTATGTGGCACAGAACAATGGCACATCTCACAGAGGAGACTGACGCGAATGTCTAAAACAAAGTTTGCCACAATAGAAATAGCGTCGCTAGTAAAGGCCGGGGTCGTCTCGGAGAACTCATGCGTAACCTACGTGATACTAACTCATGCGTATGTCCTATGCCTAGCATAATAGACCTTTTCATACCATGACACAGTGCTTTGGACAAGTTGATCCACTCAGGCATAATAGTATGCACTGTAGATTTACGACTGAGTTCGGGAACGAACCCCAGATGCTAGTCCAATGCAGAGTGGCTCCGGGGGCACCCTTCTTAAAGTTGACTCGAGATTTCGAATATATTTTTGTGTAATAATGAAAACATAGTCAATTAGAATAAAGATAGTAACCTAAAATGCAAATTCGAAGTTTGAGATGAAATGGGATTTATCGTTTTGAATGCAGTAAACATTTATGTGTAGTATTACGTCCAAGAGGATACTGTGTATAACAAAAATTCCGGTCAGGAATTTTTCACAAAGTGGGATTTCTATATGGAAGGAATTCGATTTAAGCTTAGCAATCTTCACCATCAGTGATAGTATATGGACAAGCCCATTCTGAACATGCAAAAAACACGACATTTTTTTTTGGAATTGCGGGCGCCCTCCTCAGAAATCTCTGAGTCGACCATTAATAGTAGCTGCCAACCATGGCAGGACTAGGGACTCGCAAGTCAGGCATTAGTCAAGTCCCTTACCACGTGATTATCCTGCCTACCATTGAACAAAATGGGTCCTACTGAGAGGAGGTATAGTGTCCTTCCCACAAGGCATTCGTTCCAATACAATTTTGGCACTGGTTTGGAACATGAATGTATTAGGACAAAAGTACTTGTTTGCAAGATTGGGATGAGTTTATTTAGGTACTTTTTGCGAGCTATAAATCATGTGACAAACCAGTGCAAAAAAAGTGGATTGAAGAATTGCATTGTGGGAAGAACACTAAATACCACCTCTTGGTACTACTAGTAGGTAACCATTAGTTGTGCTCCTAAACCGACCGAGGCAAAATCACCTAGAATTCGGCGCTTCTCGGATTTTGCGTTCACTGTTAAAATTTCTGGTTTAAATACCGGACATTCACTTTTACGGAAAAATGTTTTCTTAAAGTGAAAGGAGGAGATTGTTTGGATATGAATTTCTCTCAAATTTCACTGGATCGGTTGTAGACCACCTACCGAGAAACGTTTCTAAGATTTATTGAACAAACAGAGGCAAAAGAAATAACCACAAACCTTGTTTTGGAACTTGCCGGCTATCGTAATCGTTCCCATAGAAAACCATGCTTTGATTCTGTCGTGCACGACAGAAACTACTAGATATCATACTGATTTACAAAAGACGGCCGGTATCGGTTATTCACTTCAAGTGTAATCTAATACGTTGGTAAGCATTCCAGTATGTAAAAACCTAGGTTCGAGAAAAATTGGGGCCGCTTCTTTCTGGCAATATATCCTCAGGTCTTTTTCAATTCATAAAAAAAACACCAAATTGTAATTGTATAAAAAATGCCTCTTCCAACTCTTTCAATGTGATAAATGAATTAGGAGGTTTTTATTATTTACGCGCCAGATAAAAAAAAATATAAAACAAAAAATTGTTAATTTACGGAATTTACGGAAAAGTTATGGCAGCAATTTTACTGCAGTCGGTATTTAATAATTAAGGATTTATTCTAATTCTATTAAAATACCCAATGTTTTTCCGTTTAATCTGGGTAAAATTCTGTAAAACTGCTGTAAAAGTTATGCAAATTGACTATGTTTACGGAAAAAAGTCTGTAACTTATGAAACACGTATGGAAAATTCGCTGCCAGAAATTTCGTAAATTTACAGAAATATTTTTAACAGTGTTCATTATATTCATTGTATAACATGTCCAATAATGTTAAAAGGCAAACTGTGGGTTTTCTTACAAACCATTTTTGTGACATATTTATTTAAAAATAATAAGCACTAAGCAGGCAACTCGTTGGAGCAACCAATTGTATTTAGATGAACATTTTGCAGTTCTTTTGCGACACACTGCACTCTGCTAGTAAATAAAAAAGTGGTTTTTTTACTCTAGCAGTATGCCTATGTGCTAGGGTTTAGGATTTGGTGTTGGTACTTTCGTTGACAATACAAGACTGTCTCAAAAAACGGGGGTACAATGTCGAAAACGATTTTTTTTTTCAATATTAAATCTCACATAAGTAAGACGTTTTGAACCATTCCCATTAAAAAGACCATGCTTCTTTAGTATTTTTTGTTATCTCATTTGTTTTTGTTTGTTTTCAATAGAGATAGAACCCGCAAGGTTTACTGCGGAAACACAAAAAATCGAGTTTGTGCCACTTCTGGTTGAGGGCATGGTGAAAGAATGAGTTAAACATAGAGTTCACATTTGAACATATTTGAAATTACAAAGAAGGCAATTCAATTCATAAGAACCCTTAAAAGATGCAAAAAACAGTACGCTAAGGTGGATTGATCTTCCAGTAAGTTCTGGCTCTAACCCTCTAAAAGGTATTTTATAACATTCGAACATATTTTCTAGTAGCAAAAGAATTATGGCCCCTTACAAGCACCTCAATTGATTTGGAGACTTTCAATGGTCTTGAAAGTATCACGAATGTAAAATTTCCTTTATACCTTGATACTTTGCTTCCAAATTCAAATTCTTTTGACGTCAGTGCACAAAATTTTAAACCCATTCTTAAGTGTTTAGAGTAGTATTTATTTTGATTGCAATTATAATATCCTCTGGACATGATTGAAAACAGATACCATTTTGTAATAAATTCAAAGCTATGTCGAGTTGAAACGTGCCAAGAAATATTTGTATTGTTTATTTGTTTTATGACAAAATGAAGCATGATTTATCATTCGACTTTTATGAAACTTATCACGCTAGCAAAAGGGTTCATTTAAGAACCCTTTTTTGTCCCGTATATAGAACCCCAAGAGCTCTTACGGTTCTATAAAGAACCTTAACAGGTTCTACATAGCTTTCAAATTTAGGTAGGCCTAGGAAATTTTCTTTTTGAGCTCATCATAAAGTTTAGAAGAGTGACAGACAGTGTTAACAAAATTAAAAAAAGCAAAATTTTGGTTTAAAAACTTTATTTTTGGCCCAAGAAACTTTTGAAGAAACCTTATTAGGGTCTTTATAGGGTTTCAAAAGGGTGGCTTCACTGGTTGAAGAACATTGAAGGGTTCTTTACTGGTTAATTGTTTATAACCCATGGGTGCTTTGAAGAACCAACAAAGGATCTTCAGTCAAGAAAATGGTTCATTGAAGCACCTTTATTATAGTGAAGAACCCTTTTGTGAAACCCCCCCTAGTAAAGAACCCCTTAAGGTTCTTCAAAAAATTTCTTTGGCCAAAAACTGAGTTTGTAAAACCAAAAAAAAAAGATTAATATTGTACCATGTTTGTACTCTTCTAAACTTGTGATTAGCTCATAAAGAAATTTCCCAGGCCTACCGAAATTTTGAAGGTTCTTTGTAGTAGGAACTTTGAAGGTTCTTTATAGAACCGTAAGAGCTCTTGGGGGGTCTATATACGGGACAAAAAAGGTTTCTTAAATGAACCCTTTTTTGAGGAGTGTATGTTGACTATTAAAGCCTGGGGGTCGATGAAAACTAGACTTCCTTTGTGTATTTGTAAGTTGATTCTGTGACTTGTTTTGCCAGGTTGCAATCTTTTCTGAGCTTCACGGCGTGGCACAGTAGCTCCCAACATCTCTGCCCATACATAAAAGAGGCACACAAAAATAGCGATTTTTAAGCACAAGGATTTGAAAGGACTCTATATCGAAAGAAACGGTCTTTAAAAAGCTTTAAAAATCTGACCACCATCACTACCTGATCTTTATAGTTGTCAGGTTTTGTATCGGTTTTGTCTCCGTAAGGGAGTCAACCAAATTGGACGGTAGCATGGTAGTCGATGGACCATGGCAACACCATTACGCCTCCCAAGCCTAATATGAAATCACGAAGTGCAGCAGTCTCAGACTCGGAAAAACCTTTCCGCCACGGTACGTGCTTCGAAACATGGTTAGGGCTTGATCAGGACCTACAATAAGAGTAAAAAACTCAAGAAGATTGTTGATTCTATTGGCTGGAAAAGGAACAAACGTGATTCAAGTCGACCAATTGGAGCTATTTACGTACTTACTTTTGAAAATACCAATTGTGGATTTTACGTACCCCCCATTCACGTCGCAAAGTTCCTGTTTCGGGTGCTGTTACTACGCAAGAACTTAGGTGACACCCACGGTTGGGTTTACGAGTTTCTCCTACAGGCGATCCTGTAAAATGACACAAATTGACGATTTACAGTGTTCACAAGAAGATTTCGGTATGCAGCTCTCGGTTATTTTGTATTCCTTTGATAGGGTTGGTACATTTACTGCACCCACTTTGCCTGCATTCCATTCGGAAATTCAGCAACCTTT
>JAMKCH010028972.1:0-24575 GCA_023653785.1 Ophioderma brevispina | reverse complement strand
TAGGCTTGGCAAAGAATTAACTCAATTTTGGCCGGTGTGTTCGCTTTTTTTTTTATCACAACGAGTGGCAGGGGCCAAGGCGGCTTTGTACTTGTATTTTTTTTTAAAGAAATTCAACGTGGCAAAGGCCACGGCAGGTGAACTTTGAAAAAGGAAGCAAATTAAATTAGTTCATAAAATACGTTTTTGTATGAATATGGACTTGCTCTACTTTGTTTGCAATACTAAGCCGGTAAACGGCCCAAATTGCAATGAAAAGAAACGCGTCATTTTCCGCGAAGATGTCCGAGATGCATGAAAAGCATCGGGTTCATTTTCGGGAAGCGCCGAGATGCAATTAGAAGCATTGCGCCAAGTTCGATCCTTCTGCGGCCCAAACACGGTCCCAGATGCATGAAAAGCATCGCGCCAATTTTGATTTCTGCGGGCAAATTGTCCGAGAGCATTGAAAAGAATTGCGCACAATTTCGATCTTCTGCGGGCAAACTGTCCCAGATGCAATGAAAAGCATCAACCTCCTGCGGGGAAACGTTCCGAGATGCAATGAGAAGATTGCCCGCCAATTTCGATCTTCTGCGGGTTCAAAACTGTCCCAGACAGACCAGATGCAATGAGGAACATTGCGCCAGCCCAATGTCAATCTTCTGCGGGCAAAACTGTCCCAGATGCAATGAAAGCATCGCCGTCATTTTGGTAAGAGGAGGAAGATGTCCCAGATGCATTTTTAAAAGCATCGCGTCATTTTCCGGGAAGCCGTCCCTGATGCATTTAAACGAATCGCGTCATTTTCGCGGAGACGTCCCAGATGCATTTTTAAAAAGAATGAGAGTCATGTTCGCGACAAAAATAGTTGTCGACGGCCGAGATGCAATGTGAGATGCAAGTTCGGGACGGTACCAAGGAAAAGCGCTGCTTTGAATGCCTTCGTTCGCGTTCGGGTTAATTAATGTTACATTCATTGCAGCAAGAAAGGCCTGTATCGTCTGTCTTAGGCTGAGATATAGCCAATTTGGCTTATTTTTTTAGCATTTTAAACAACGTTGATCATTTGACCCCCTTAATGACCTTTGACCCCCAAATATGAAAACCTCATATACACTGCATAACAATGCATTGTTCCAATTTAAATTAAAATATTATTCTGCTTAATTCTGGAGAATCAAAATTCTTGAAGTTATTCAGCCTCTCACTAAAACCGGAAAAATGGACCTTAAATAAACCTTTGACCCCAAAATAAAAATACCTGACATACATCAGGTAACACTAATGCATATTTGAAGGTTATGTCACTCTACGATGTTTTACATTTTGAATCAAAATTTTTGAATATTTTTGGTTTTGACGCGAGTTTCCCCCTTAATGACCCTTTGACCCCCAGGCGAGCACACGTCTTTGAAGGGTCTTAAGCTCTTCTATGAGGAATCACGTGACCATGCACCGTCGCATATACCAAGGCTATTTTTGAAGATTTTTGAAGATTTTTTCACATTAAAGACCGGAAAGTGCCCCTTAATGCCCCCAAATTGACCTCTCGACCCATAACTTTTGTGAAGGGGCCCAAGCTGCTTCTCATGCTGAGTCCACGTTACCGTGCAATGTAAACTGCAGGAGGAGCACTACAGTTTAAAGAAAATCACAGTTTTGACCGCTGTGACCCCTAGATGACCCCGACGAGGGTCAACGTCATATGTCATAATGGGATGCCTCGCGGTCCATTTGGTGCAAGTCTTAGCGCTACTAATGCCAAAGAATGCTGAGCTAGACGCATATTGACGTGTTCCAGAAAGAAGAAGAAAGAATCCGAAGAAGAAAGAACCATCAAACCCAGAACAATACGGCCTGAAGGCCGTCTTTAATCATGAAAAAAATAATAACATGGCGTTACTATAATAACTCCATGATAATAATATTGCACTAAAATAACCCTTTCATAGTATTTATATGTCTATTGACAAACTTGAAATGCACGAAAGAAAGACCAATATCAAAATTATGACAGATCAATACCTTATTGCCCAATGGGGCACATCGGACCCAGAGAGGGACACAGTATATTTCTAAATTGTCTCTTTTGGAGCTGGACTGTCAGATTAAAGCAATTTTTGTGTCCACAACCTCGTCCCCGCGACTACCTCAAACAAGTTGACCTAAGTTATCTTATGTGTGTGCCAAATCTTACGAGCAATTTCTATTCTACTCTAAAGAAATATGCATTTTGTTGGTTTATTCCGTAACGGACAAAGAAAATTACAACACGTGGCCTATGGACATAATTATGAACTTCTGCTCATAACATCATACGCACCCTCGGAATCCACTGAAATTTGGAAATACCTTTCTTTGGTGATATATAGTGCACCATAAACCCAAAACGAGGAGTTAGAATCACGAAATCCCCTTTAAAACCACATATCCAATGTTTTGCCCAATACTACATCATATAATTCTTTGAAAACCCTGCAACTAAAAAGGATTTATTTTTTTTATTTTTTTTATTTTTTGTATATTTTCTAATATTGTTTATCTGCATTTACAAAGGTATATTTTTATGCAACATTCAACCGTGGGATTATTAAGGTATTAACTGTCAATCTAGATGCAAAAACAGACACATTTAGGAATATCTAGATACTCTGGCTGACTGCAGGGCTGTAATTCAGTGTATCTTTAATTCGCAATGATGGATCAGGCTCGTATTTGGTGTGCTTATAATATTGAAATAAGGGTCTGAGGTGAGCATATAAGGCAGGTCAAAGGTCATTAAAGATTCACTTAGGGTACAATTAGTGTACCAATGACAGATCTGCTGCCTATTGACCACATATTCGAAAGACCTATTTGGGATGGCTTACTGATTTGTGTCAACGAAACCAACGAAACAGATCACTGCACCCATTTGACTACACGCCTTTATTCCATTATTTTATCTGGCGGAATAAAGCCTGTAATCCCGTGGGTGCACTGAGCTTGGGTGTTTCGTTCACTGTGCAAAATAAGTAAGCCTTTGGGAATCATACTAGTTTTGTACTAATTCATTTGGCTCTTCAATCCAAAAACCCACCTGTTTGGTTATTTTAAATGTGGTCTTTTTTTTAGAATCTATTTTGTTTTAGAGCTTCCTGATCCTTCCAAGTGTGATTGAAAATTTCATGTAATTACAATTGTGACAATCATTATGGGTTTTCCAAAACTTGACACAAAGGGATGTAAAGGAGGAAATGCGCAATGTCTCCTAAATCATCGTATTTTCTCAACTTTGGGATGAAATAGAGTCAATGCTTTTTATTTTGTAAAGAATCTGGGCTGTCATTTTCCTGCATGGGATTTTTTTCATTTGCTAATGATAGTTGTTTGATTGCTATTTCATGCAGAACTTGCAATTGACAAGCACACTAATTGTTCATCATAGAGTAAAACAAACTGTTTACACTTCAGACCATCGTCCTCTTCATCATCTTCAGATACAGCTCAGGCGACGAAGCAAGAGGGTTGTTAGATACATCAGCACGGACAATATCAAGTTGCCCAATGGGGCAATCTGTAAGAGAAAAAGACCTTTCATTGAAGAAATACCAGCTGAGCAAGGTGGTGAGAAAAATAGTAACTTGCTCAAGAGAGGTGATGCAACTGAACAGGCTAGTGCACAACATATAAACTACCTATTTGACAAGTGAAGTCACCCAATTCTGAACTTCTTTTAATCATGAGGAAACCATAGATCGTGATTGATGCATGATTCGTACCTGTTCCGAAGTGTAGTAGTAGTAGTAAAACCAAGTTTTTAAATCCGGTTGTGTCCCCGTCAACGGGGTGGCCAGATTCACCTCACATTCGTAGCAATCGCCTTCCTCCCTCCTTCCACTTCGCCGAGAGCAACGCAAACGTCGCCCCATCCCCAACCCTCCTATCTCCTCTCCACTTGCTTCCTCCATTGTCCTCTTTGGTCGGCCCCTCCTCCTCAAACCCACCCTCCTCGAACTCAAAAGGCCCTTTTTAAAACATGCTGCTCATCCCTTCCTCATCACATGCCCATACCATCTTACACCATCGCCTTCGCAGTCGGTCAGCCGCCTCTTCTAAACCCACAGCTTCTGCATCAATCCTCAAGTCTTCCTTCCTATCCATCAATTTCACACCACACAATGCTTTTACCATTGCTCTCTCTGCCCTTCTCAAATCCAAAGTGATTTTTCTTATTGTGTTAGTCAGGAGGCCTATATCGATCAACCTCAATATGCCTGTCCCTCTATAGTTTTGGCTATGACATTGTATGAATAGGGTGAATCACTTCAGTTTTGATCGTTATGTGAGAGCGCCGTTCACATAGATTTTATCTCTGCATCCCAGTACATTTAGGACTGAGTCAAACCTTTTCTAGAACAGAACCATGCATATATAGGCCTATAGTATATCATCAAGGGGTGTATTGAGTCATCCCACAATGCACCATTTTTGGGAATTTCACCTCATAGGGTCATCTGATGCCCACCAAAATCCTATTCCTAACACCTCAAAACCCTGAACTTTTGCATCTTTTAGCCCCACCAAAGCGTTTGTACTTAGGGATTTTTTTTAGCATGATCATGAATGTTTTTGTGGTTCCTGTACTTCTTGACACTTTTATCCCTAAGTACTGATATTTTTTAGTACAGTACGAGTATAGGCACATTGGCATGCATTATTGGGATTGTTTCAAACCCCCTTTGGTAGCATAATTTTGTAAAAGTTAAATTCACTTAAATCAAGTCATCACCATCAGATTCAGATTCAACTGTTGCTAGTCGTCGATCAGCTTGATTAGGATTGGATTTGTCAATATCAACAATATTCTGCTTGCTCCGTGAGTCTCCATCCAAATAACATTTTTATTGGCATTTTCCAAGCGGTTTTGTGATTATTTTTTGTAGAGCTTCTCGGCAGTTTTTGACCCGATTTTTAGTGTGAAGGTCCTTGTTGGTTTGGCAACCAAGCTTTGATTTGTGACCAAATGATTCAATAGGATTGCAATAGAAGCCATGGTATTTACTTTTGTTGTACAATACTTATGTATAATTGTGTACACATTCTGCAATCTACCGCAAGTGTGAGATTTTGACCACCATCTGCCCTGACGCATAGTTTGTGGCACTGTTCCTCCAGAGCGGGACTATTCATTATATTGAGTGCTGATCACAATATCAGTAGCGATTTATTCCATAAATTTATCAGGATTAGAATTGCAAATCGGCACACCAACCTTGCTGTCTTGTGTGTAGGTAGCTGACCTCATGAACAGTTGCTCAGGTTCGAATCTCCTACTGCCTCTTTTAAAATATATAAATGTTCATTATTTTTCAGGTTTGGGAAAATTCAAAGTCCAAAAAAGATAAGAAAAATTATAGCTGCCCTTGAGGTTAGTGAGAGAGACCTGCTCCTGGAGCAGTGGGTGGTGGTCAAAACTACCGTGTGCCAATCTACCCTACATTTATTTGGTGTACAATTTGGACATTCAAATGCACCTGCATATAAACACAGGGCAAAATTGATGGCCTGCCCTTCTTTAATCCTACACTGGCCTTGCAGTTATTCTATGCTACTCCATTTTATCCTCTAAGACGATTTTCAAAATCATGATTTGTTTAAGTTTATTATGCCCCTCATAATCAGAGCTTATACCTCCATGCAAGATATGGGGGACATCAGGTTGGATTGACTATAACATTATTATCATAATTTGAGTTGAGCAGATGAATAGACAATTTTTGAACATCAATCATGGTGATACATTGAAAAGACAGCCTGCAAACATTGCCTATTTACAGAGCGTTTGTACATACACAGCTTCCACTTTTTGCTTCTTAAAAGATACCATTGGTAATCTGGGATATCAGTTGATGGCAATACGTTCACTTCTGTTGACATGTTATAGTTATAGCACCCTGCTGGCTCCATATTCATCACTTTTGAATATATTACCAATGATACAACTAGATATTAAAAAATGGAACATACCAGAAAAGTTATATTCAAAAAAGGCATATTATTGCAGATAGTCTAAGAAATGAAGATATAGTACCATCACCATTTAGCTACTTCCATATTGTTCCTAATAAACACCCCAGGGCGGTGCATTTTTCAAAAGGGGGCTTTTATTCAGTCAAAAATGGAAAGTCACAAACCCCTCGAAAACCCACTTTAAACTGTTTGGCGATCCTCTCTTTTTGTATCTACGTGTGGCCAGTCCTCTCTTTGTGTATCTACTTGTGCCAGTTACCATTAGTGATGGATCATCATCAGAATGCATTGATGACAACAGATAATAATAATACGGATTCTACTAACCGTCCCGGCCAGTTACATCGGTATTTAGGTAAGCTTAGCCATCATTTTTCTTGAATTGTTTTATCCAAAATATTCGTGGGGGGGGGGCATTTATTAGACGTCATGGGCGTTTTATTAGGAACAACACGGTAGCGCCATAAGGGATGCTTCATTTTTTGGGGAATTCCCGTAACCTGACCCTCTGATACAATTTTTTCTGACACACTTAATGAATTTGGAAACCGTACAAAATAAACCTGTGCTTTATTCCGTTAAGGGTTTCCGAATTCATTCGTGTGTCAGAAAAAAGTGGGTCCGATGGTCAGGATTACTGAACTCCCTTCAATTTTGATTGTGGTAGACCCCAAAAACTGCAAAGAGCAAAGGACAGAGGACAGCATAGCCTGAATCTTATGTGACCTGTTCCAAGGTCAACAGGTACCCTCCATATCAGCTGTGTCTTGCGTCTGTTTTTCAAAATGGATCTCCACAAATACCAGAATCTCAAACATGGAGAACTGTGCTTTGAGAGCTCCATTGTGCCTTGGTCTTTGTTCACTCTATCTATGTCAAATACTGCATTTGTTTGGGGGTTTCCATAACCTGACACCCAACACACCTTTTTTCTTTTACACAACCTTATGAATTCGGAAACCACCCTTCACAGAATAAAGCACAGGTTTATTTCTGTTAAGGTTTTCCGAATTCATCAGTGTGTCATAATTTAATGGAAACTCTGCATTGTTGCCTCGCACTCTGGAATGTGCAACATTCGAGACAAAACAACACTTCAAATACTTTAACTTTCTACAAAATTAAATTAAAGCTGACTAAATCTCTCTGATAAAGTAGTTTGGCTGGCACATAAGAATTAGTGTTCTGTGGTTCACCAACACAAGGTACCATTTGACATTTGGACATGTCATGTACATGTAATCACTCTGCATTCTACTAGGTGTGCTTCTACTAGGTTAGCTGCGATTGCATTTCCCAGAGCACATATAAGCATGGTTTATATAATTACAATGAATAACACATAAGTATACACATGTTATTAATTTTTGGTTATCAATAGCATTGTGGACTCAATTTGATAATGAGGTTACAATGTGGCATTTCTCTAATTTGATTTGTAGCACAATTGTAGTCCTAGTTATAACGGTCACAATCTTACCATTTTTATAATGCACTTGTCAATTTCAATCCCCCGGCCCTGGGGGTCCCGGGGACTACGGGGACTTAGCCGGGAATGTAAATTTTGCTGTTGTGACACCCCCCCTTTGTCCCCGCTAAAGTAGCAAGAAATCCCGGGTAGCCGGGCTTTACAGTTTTGACCAGTTCCCCGCTATGTCCGGCCCCTACTAGCCGGGCTTCGGTTTGACAATCCCCGTATATTCACGGCCAATGGGGGCGGGACTGCTTTAAAATATCTGTACAATCCAGGATCGGTCCCGGCTATGCGACAACACGGTCTAGCTATTTTTTTTTATAAAATCATTATACATTTTGGATCGCCGGAGAGTGTTCAGAACCGAGCCGGAAATTTCACCAAATGGAAGTATGTTGCATGAGAAACCAACCTCGTTTAGTTGGTTTGTTTAAAAAAATCCACATTATCGACGGCGATATCCGACCACTAAATGATATAATCCGGACAAGTTATATTTCTAGGGGCCTGGAAAAAAAGGGAAAGTTATTATTCATTAAAACGTGTTAATACACTGGTATTTCAAATTATGCGAAAAATACATAAAATCAAAAAAACCCTTTTCAAAAATTAAAAAGACACGTTTAGTAAAATAGTTCCATTTGAAACATTGGTTCGTTCGAACAAAAAAATGTTAAACCATCCAAGATCTTATTGCCCAAACCAAACCAAACCACTTCAATATTAAATGGTTACAATGTTCCTTAAATCTTTTCTTAACTTTCCAAATAAAAAAGGAAATTTATGTGCAATTAATAATAGATTGTTTACTACTTTTTAGATTAATAAGAAATCTTCAATTGCCCCGTTCTCTAAATGTATGACCCCAAGTGCCGGGGACCTCTTGGCTGAACGGCGCGGCCCCCGGTTCAAATAAACTTGCCAATATCCCGATAAAATAGAAAAATTGAATGGGAATAACACTGCCAAAACAAGTTCGGAAATCACGATTTCATTTAATTTTGATTTATATCGGAAACATGCGGCAGTTCGATTCTCGAGAGTATTTTGAGCTAACAGAATGTATTTCATGAGCACTTATTGTTTCCATCGTGTTCAATATTTTTCATTTTCAATTAAAATGCTTTGCCGCGTTGTATGGCAATGAAATGACCATATTCTAGCATTTAGCAAGAAATATCAAATAGCTTTCACTACCTACGGGGATTTTATGAATTAAATGAATCAGACAAAATTCTAGTAATTCTGGTGCGTAAGTTGATTTAATTTTTTAAAATTTTCTGTTGAGTTTTGATGTTTTTCTGGACGATTTACGTTGAAAATATCGACCCTCGGATTAGTTGATATCTCGACCGTGCGACGGAAGTGCGTGTGTCTACTTGTTAGAAGATTGCCCTTTCACGAGTTGTAAGAGATCGGACTGAACGGTAGCTAAAATGGTGATTATACTACAGATTTGACGGGGCGCTACTTGCTCTATGATACCCTGGTTTTATATGGTGTTGACACATGCGTTAAAGTCCCCGTTTAATGGTCCCGGCGGAGCCGGGGAAAATTTTTTGTCCTCCGGCTTAAGTCCCAGCGATCATCAATGATTGTCCCAGCAGGGCGGGGACAAGCTAAAGTACATTCGGGCAAGTCCCGGCTAACATCCCGGCTTGCGGGGCCATACTGGTTTTTGTACATGCCTTCTATAGTCCCGGCATATACCCGCTATTGTCCCGGGACCCCCAGGGCCGGGTTAACCTGACAAGGAGAAATGATCTTGAACATTTTCTATCAAAACCAAAGATTGAAAATGATGTGGGTTA
The DNA here is from genome assembly GCA_023653785.1 of Ophioderma brevispina. Lineage (NCBI taxonomy): Eukaryota > Metazoa > Echinodermata > Ophiuroidea > Amphilepidida > Ophiodermatidae > Ophioderma > Ophioderma brevispina. The sequence continues at coordinate 15,296 of JAMKCH010028972.1, read as the reverse complement.
AAGAATGTAGATTTTGAAGTAGGTTGTTTCATTAACTCAATTACCAGAATTTGTAACCATAACCATAACTTAAGGATTTCTTTTGTTGTTTTAATAAAATTACAAAACACAAAAAAAGACCAAAACAACAAAAAAACTAATAATTTTTGCATCAAATTGTCAGCCAAATTCACAGATGTATTTGCAAAATACAAGTTCTAGAAAAAGGCTTTGGAAAATGTTGCCATCTTAACAGGACAACTTCTCTCCAGGTGTCCATCCATTGTCAGCATCCCCATCTCCATGGGTTCAACCCTGTGACGGTTATCGCTGTCAAGTTCCTTTCTACATTCTCTGGTACCCATAGTTCAACTTGCACTTGCGGACCCTCAACAAGGATTCTGGAGTCATTCACCGCTAGTGGCTTCGCCTAGTCGCAATTCGTTTGAGTCAGTCTACACTCCCGAACCCTCGTGAATATCCACTGGTTCCATTTCCTCTATTCCTCGCTGCTCTTCCTCCCTTCTGGGCAGTCTTTGCTCCATTCTCCGCAATGCCTACACGATCCTCGACAACCCATCTGAATCTATGACGGTTCCCTGGCCGATACTCAAAAGTCTAGATTGAAACTGGACAGCCACTTCAAGCCAGCGCGCCAACTGCCCCTCCGGATTCTTGAAGTTACATAACCACCTCAACGAGCCATGGTCCGTCCGCACCTTCAATCTACTTCCCCCTAAATAATGGCGATACTTCTTAAGGAAGACAACAATGGCCAGTAGTTCCCTTCTCGTCACACAATAGTTCCTCTCCGGCCAAGACAAAGACTTGCTGCTGTACACTATCACCCGTTCCTCGCCATCTTGCTCCTGTGACAGCACAGCCCCGATTGCAAACTTACTGGCATCCGTATCCAGAATGAACTGACCCTCTGGTCGTGGATAAGCCAGAATCGGTGCCTCCATCAAAGCTGCCTTCAGTCTCGAAAATGCCTCCTCACACTCGCTGGTCCACTCAAACTTCTTCTCTGTCAACCGATGATAATAAACCTGCGATAATATGACGCAAGACCCAGGAAACTACGCCCATGCATTGGCATCGTAGGCATTGGCCAATCCCGTACCACTTCTATCTTTGAAGGATCCGTCTGAATGCCCTCCTTGGACACTACATGCCCAAGATACACTACTTCCTTCTAAAATAAATGATGTTTTGAAGGTTTGAGCTTCAGCCCGGCACCACGAAACCTGCTCAAGACCTCTTCCAGTCGACTAACTGACTCAGCTACTGTATTACCAAACACTATTACGTCATCCAGATATACCAAGAGAGTTTCCCATCTCAATCCAGCTAACACCCTTTCCATCAACCGTTCGAACGTTGAAGGTGCATTGCATAGTCCGAAGGGAAGAACATTCCATGCATACAACCCACTTGGAGTGGCAAGAGCAGATTTATCTCGGGCATCATCATCCATCTCAACCTGCCACGCCCGAGGGCTAAATCAAGGGTTGTAAAATACTTCGCACCTCCAAGAGCATCCAGCGAGTCGTCTATTCGGGGCAAAGGGTCAGCTGTCCTTTAACCGTAACCTCAATAACTTTTTTTTAAATCAATGCACAGAGCGCTTAGACCCCGTCCTTTTTTACAGACTAGAACAACAGGACCGACCAAGCACTTTCTCCACACTCCTTCAAACCTGCCTTTCACTTCCTCACGCTGTTGAGGAGATGATTGTCGAAGTGGGCTGACGATAGGCTGTGGCGTTTCCCCCTATCAATCCGCTGCTTCACCTGTGTCGTTTCTTCTCATATCACCTCGCTCTTTGTTGAAACCACATCCTGATAGTTTCCAACAACCCTGTCAACCTTTATCGCTCTTCCTCCTCCAACTGAGACGTGCTGTCCTTCAAACAACTCCGTAAGGTGATCCGGTATCTCCCCAGACCCTTTTCATCCGACCTCTGCCCTCTCGTCTCAAACACCTCACTCTCAACCACCATAACGAACTTGGCAGTAACTGCCCCATTTCACCTCTCGGGGATATCCCATACATTGTTATGACACTAGGTAACCAACATCCTTGGGCCCTTTACCAAACCCCTGCCCCACATCCACTGCCACTCAGTTGTCCCTTCATCAAAGGTTCAACCATTCCTAATTGAGCATCGTCCTCCACTGACCCCAAAGCAGACATTAAACCACCCACTCAGTTGCCCCGAATCAAAGACCCCACACTCTCCAAATGTTACTCTGTGCGTTAACCACTTAACACTGTCAGCAGATACGAAAACCTGACAACCCCTGGTATTGTTATGCCTCCATGCGACAACCCTGACTTTTGGTGCTGCCATCTTCGGTCGCCTGACAATTAACCCTACCCCTACGTGCAACTCCAGCCAACGAAATCAACACTGCGCCTGACATTAAGACATCCATCCCCAGCATCACCTTCCTTACATCTGCGACGAGAACCCTAGTTTCAAGCGGCTATCCCCTACTCTTATCTTCAAAATCCCCTTACCCCACACCCTTACTGCTCCTTTCCATCAGCTTGCACAACTTCATATCAGGCCCGTTTCAACTTTGGCTCTTCTCTTTGGAATCGATAGATCAACTGACAATGGAATGACAGTAACTGTGGTCCCAGTATCCACAAAGTAACCCCGACCCCCCTTCCAGCAGTACTTGGACATAGGTCTCATTTTTCCGAACTCAAGGTCATCCCTCCAATCCTCACTGTCACCATCCCGTCAGCCATGCTGGTTTATCACACCTCCAGCAGATTCCCTTTCCTCCTGGCTCCTGTCGATGTCCCCCTCTTGTGTCCTCTTCAGCTATCTCGCCCACTAGGCTATCAATGGCGTCGTCCATCATACCGCATCAGTCATTGATCAATTGAAGTACCTAACATGGCAAACTTAGGCGCCTTAGCATTTCCTCCACATCACCCGTCCTTCTCTACTCCTCTGGACAATGCTGCTGCCCGTGGCCCAATTCGTGTTGGGTGGGTATAATTTCCCCTCATCACCTTGCACAATCTCACAACATGTCCCTCCTGTTTACACCTGCGGCACACAACACTCTGATGACTGTAATTCTGCACCACATATCCAGTCTTCTCGCAGCGAGTACAGAACAATTCCTTACCACCCTTACGAGGTGCCTCGTTCCAATGCAGACACCTGGATGCAATATGTCCCATCTGCTTACAAGCATAACACACACGTCTTGATATGGTAGTATCGTAGCATCTCTCCTACTGGCACCTTCTATGGAGCGTTTCATCCTTTCCACACAAGCTTCTATCTTGGCAGCCATCCTATCTTCTAGCTGCGCCATATCAACAGCTGGCTGTAGCCTGGCCTTCATCATTCTAGTGTACTCAGCCATACCTGGATCCCTCTTCTTCTCACTGTCATAAAATGACCCAAATGCCTGAAAAAGGTCCTTACGAATAACTGGATCAGCTATAGCATTCTTGAAGTAATCCCGTGCCAAACGATCTCGCCCCTTCTTTCAGTCAGCGGGTAAGCTAGAGTCGTCAGCCTTTTTACATCAAGTTCAAGGCTATGAAGACTCTCCTCTGGCTTTTGTTCCCTGCGGATCAATTCTTGGAAGTACCTTTCACTACACTCCCTCGGTCCAAACTCCTGGGACATCACTTCCATCAGGCCCTCATACATCATTTCCTTGGGATCAACATCATTAGCACTCAAGATAGCAAGCGCGTCCCCATAACAACTTATGAACAATTGGAGGGTAGTTTCCCTATGCGTCCAACCATTGTACTCCTTACATGTCTCAAAATCTTTCCATGGTGTCTTGCCATCAAAAGTCAATGGTTTTCTCTCAACCTTTAGTCTCGAAGTGATCTCTTCGGTATTTTTCACCCTCTTTTCTCTCTTTAGGGGAGGTGGGCTAAGTATCGAGGTCGGTTTTCGCTGGCTCTGAGGCAACACAACTCTCACTCTCGGTGTCTCTTGCTCTCTTTCCTCCCCTCAAGTATTGTGCGACAGGCCATGCTTCCTCACGCAACTCTCACACTTCAAACAACCCCTAACATCTTCCGCAGCCTTCTGCGCAGCTCATCTAATCTTCATTGTCTCGCTATATTTCTCACACAAAGTTAACGTCCCCCCTGTTTGCTCACCCGCCGTTCTCTCTCCAACAGATCATCCTCAAGCATCTTGTGCTCGCTTATCTTTCTTTCAAGGCTATCCTCTTCCTGCTTTAACCTCAAGCATTCTTCCTCTTTCGACATCCGTCCCGCTTCTTCCAGCTTCCTATTCTCTTTCCCCACTCTTTTCCCTCTCCTGCGCCGTGATTTGCTCGCTCTAAGCCGTTCCTCCTCCAATTCTTTTGACTTGCGCTCATCATTACTTCTAGATCTTAAACTCCGTCAATAGCGCTGTCCCAAAAGGTCCTCTTTTCTCATATCGCTGCCCACCTGTAACTTTATTCCACTCGAATGCCTCGCCTCGTCTTCCCGTACCCTCACGTGCGCCATTCTCTTTCTCTCTAACAAGGCTTTACCCTTCTTAATCTTCTCTTCCCTTGACCATAAGCCATTCAAATCAATTTGGGGATCACAAAGTGGGTCACCAAGCTCTCTTTTACTTATATGTTCGCGCAATACCCTTTCATCATGACGCAGGTACGACCAACCATTGCTATCAATCTTCCTAATCTCAAGCCGATCTCTACCACTTTCCGATTTTATTAGTGTGTCCTCATCCCCACTAGTATCATCGTTCAACCCCTTTCGTCTACAGTCATAATCATCGACAATGCGATCATCCTTCCTTCACACAGCACCCTCTACACTGCCACTCTGTTGATCTCGCTCACAATCGTTCTCAAATACTGTTGTACCCCTCCTCGGTCGGAACTCTACATCCCGACCTTCTGTGTCGGTGTAGTACTCATCACTAGAATCTCGGACCGAGTCACTCTCATTGTGAAAACCCTCCACATCACTACCATCGCCCCTGGTAGCTCTACACAATCCATCCTTCTTTCGCCCAGCATCCTCCAAATCCTCCATGAACAAATTCGTCTCCCCATGCCTGACTCCCAACCTCTCACTCTTAACATCTGGCTCCAACGCCAACGCCATCCTTCTATCATCCTCCAAAGGAATCATCCTCCCTCGCTCTTCATCCTCCCTCGGAATTGTCGACCATCTCTCATCCCTCATTGGTAGCATCCTCTCGTCCCCTATCCTCCATTGGAATGGTAGAACATCTCTCACCCTACATTGGTAGCATCCTCTCTCGTCCCCTATCCTCCATTGGAATTGTAGAACCTCTCTCATCCCTCATTGGTAGCATCCTCTTTCGTCCCCTATCCTCCATTGGAATTGTAGAACCTCTCTCATCCCTCATTGGTAGCATCCTAAGTCCGCCGCCTTCGACCATGTTTTATGTAACATTCCTCACCACAAACAAGCCGTAGCCTCCTAAAATACCAAAAATCCCACTTCTGACACCAACTTGTGCTTACTCTAGGTTGTGAGGGGTTTGTTTTTGTGCTTTTGCGCGAGCTCGTACGTTGCGCACCCCAAGCTGTATGGATCGTATAGCGCAGGTAAGTTTGCACGGGACAGAACCGTACGCTTTGGCCTAGAAAGAAAACTACAGCTTGCATTGTGATTGGTTCTCAAAACTCAATTTATTATAATTCCACACAGCATTAGTACCTGGCAATGAATACGAAGAAATCTGACCACGCCAGAAATCACGCTTAGCCCGGGAGCTGGGTGACATGGTAACAAGGATCCAAATAAACATAAACCTAAAATATACTCTACTACATAAAATTAGTACCCCGTGAGGCATTACGCAACTTCCATCCCGCTACAGTGGGAAGGTTGGATTTGATACTGTTGAACAAAGTTCGGCATTATTCATTTCATACCAATAGCAGATAATATTGATCGTGACTCATCTCCTCCTCCGACAACTTTTACTATCTAAAGTGGAGTCGATGGAACCTTCCACAAAACGTAAATTATATATTTTTTGAAGATATTCACGTTTTTGGCTGCCATATTGATTGACGTCATGTTACAACTTTAAAGTGTCAGAAATACATTTATTGTGTCTCACAACATAATCTAAGTACTTCATGTTTATTTTTATCTCAGGTATTTGCTGTTATAGGGCATATTTCCAAATTATTAGATTTGGCTTCCATTTTGAATTTTAAGTATGACTGAATGTTACAAGTGCTATGCATTTGTTCATTGGGTCCTATAGTATATTTATTAACTTCATAGTTTGATAATATAGGGTCGAATAGATAATTATCATCTATGACAACGCCATCTTGGATTTCTCAAAACGCCCAAGGGTGCCAAGGTGGCACCCGGCAGATTCTAATTCTACACACCCTTATCTATCACGTTCAGCAAAAAAATGTGTATATACTCAACTTTACGGTCAGGCCATAACTTGGACCATATCTCTCCGACTACGCTGTTAATATTCAATAAGCCGCCCTCCGCGCCATGTGCAAAAGACTAAGCACTGCAGATTCCTTTTTATAGTCCAGAGGATTAACAAAAAATCGTGTACTTTGTGATAACATGGACCAGAGATAAGAAGGAAGCACATCGACTTCCACCATCCGATTTTAATCTGTCTATCCATTCACCCGCACAAAAGGAAGGGATTCAACAGCGACCCTTTAATCGTAATCCCTCTGCCGCAATCGATGATCGGCGAGCAATCATTACTTGAGAATTTTTTGAAAACTCTATATACGAACAGGTAAAAGTATATTGCATATTATAACGTGTTCAGGTGTGGCAGGAGATATAGTCCTCCGGGCTCACAGTCCGGGAACAATGGTGAACAATAGGGCAATCGATTCAGTTGACTCTTCACGCAACATAAGTTTTAGTTTCACGCTTTATTCCGTTGTCGTCTATGGAGCCCGGACTTTGATACCTGCCGGACTATGATTACTTTCACACCGGCTGTCTCATGTTGTTTTTGCTGTATTCTATGATGAACAATGAAGATTGAAGATAATTTGCAGTGAGATTATACCCCTTGCGGGACCTGTTCTCAATACATGAAAAAAGATACATATTTACAATAGCCAATATACAAGATAAATGACACTTGTGCTACTGCAGATGTTTAGGTTAATTGTTCCTATTTGTATCACTGAACCAGTCACATTCACAACTGAATTTGTACCCCTAGTGGGACGGGACTAGAACTTGATTATTGTGAATTTGATACCCCTAGCGGTAGTCCCGCATTTGCAGCTAGTCCCTCTTTTTTTGGAACGAGCATGGTTTCCCGACCAAAATCCAAGAACCCCCCGGGCGTGTTGACCAGTTTCCATGTAAGCCGCCATATGTTTGAGTATTTTCTTCACAGCATTCATCGCGTGCTGATTCCCGATCCCGGTGGAGGGGGGGCACTTGTATTCAAAGGTGGACATGATGCGTGAACAAGAAAACGCGTAAAAGGGTCCCTTTTTGCCAACCGGCGATGTACGCTCGTACATTGTTAGGTATCAAAAACACCAAAATAGGAAAAAAGGGGATGTTTTTTCTTACCCTGAATCGTGATGTATATACATGTTAACGTATATAATACGGGCATGATTGCTTAAGCAGAGACGCAAATCATCACAATACTGTAAATATCGGAATTTTAAACCGCAAATCAAGATAATAAAGGGTATAGGCCTATAGCGGCCTAACAAACAATGGACATTGCTTACCTTTTTAGGGTAGGCCAAACAGACAAAATACTCCGTTTAGGAGGGTATGTTTTTTAGTCGTGGAAATACTTGTTAGGATACATTTTTTTCGGTCCATGGTCAAAACCACCCATGTTCACGCATCATATCCACCTTGAATACATGTGCCCACCCGGCCCCCCCCCCGGGTTCCCGATGACAGGAATCTTTACGCAAATGAACGAAACAACAACGAACTGCAAATTTTTCTCGAGCGAGAAAATTCGGATTAAGGATTATCGCCTCGAAGGGCACTTGTGAGGATTGAAACCACTGCATTATGTAACGGCGATGATCGGTCAAAAGCAAGTGGGATCGATGTGCTCCTCTATCTCTTCCATGCATGGACTATAACTACTATTTCAAAACGGGACCCGGCTAGATTTGACCTGTGGCGGCGCCTTCTATATCCTATCCTATACGAGATTTTGGCCCGAAATTAATAATGCTCCTGGACCATATGGTCCATTATCATATGGTTCTGGACATAAATCATCTGGGATAATATTCTCATTAGAATGATGCTCCCCTGGAGTCAAAGCAAAGAGTGTTTTGACAAATATAGCTCCACTGCTCCAGGAGCATATTTGCATTTGTGAGTAAGATACGGTGGCAAAAAAAGTGGCAGGTCTATTTGTCAAACAATTATCAAATCACCAGAGGTGCCAAATCCCCAACCGGCAAATGACTTGTTGATTGGCATTTCAAAACGTCCAATTAGAGTGGGAAGTTGAAAAGGATTGACTGTTCCAGCTACTGGTGAACCGTATCGTACCATCATCAGAGTTGTCGAGTACCAAGGATTGCCAGATGACATAACAATGATTGACACACTGCAAGTGTCAAATGAAGGAATCTTTAAAGCAAAAATTATTAAAAAAAAACTATTAAAAGCAAAAAACATTTTTTTTGAACAGCGTCCCCCTAATTTTTTCCAAATTTTAGATTTTACACTGTCGCATTGGTACTGGCTAGTAAACTTACATGTGAATGGTTAAGCTCGAAAATGTCTGTGTGTGGCAAACGAAGGAATTTGTAAATTTAGAATTCGGAGATCTCGATAATAATTCAAACGGCTGCTGGAAACGGCCTTCCCAATATGATAGCCGGGAATTGTCGTATCTACCGCTCTTCCGTTAGTTGTTTTATTGGTTCAGTTCAAGCAAGTTTAGAGGTCCATTTTTCTGAGGTGTCACTATTTCTCATGGACTGACATAAGCTTAAGCATTTCCAGCCTTGCCGTTAAGTACAATCTGGGATCCCAATTCTATTTACAAAATCCTTATTTTATGATAAATATGCATTTTCCTGGAGCATTCTCGTTCGCAGTGTAGTTTTCTAGACAATTATAAAACCAATATATAAATAACCACAACATACTTTTTTTAAATTGGGCGCGCGTCTTCAAAATGTGGCTGTTATTGCTTTCATGACAATTTCACACCTTCTATGAACTACACCGGCATGAATTTTAAAACTGCGGGGTATACTGATAAAGGTAATAGTTGTTCATTTGCAGCAATTCTGACCGTGGCGAGCCGAGCATCATTTCTCCTCAGTGATGTGTTGTCCTATGAAGGTTTAACAGAACTATTTATCGGGGTGCCCTCGAGAAAGTGTGGCAGAATCCAGGAGGTGAAAAAATCATAATACATGGGTCAAAAATGAAATTATTCATATTTGGACGTTCTTGTCCTAAAACATTTCCGTCTTAACCCTCGTTTTCAGAACAACTTAAAAAACTCTGCTCCAGAAACCGTTGAAAAACATATATCTTTAAAAAACAGTAGCCTGGACTATGTGTCACGATAGGTAGTTTAGTGATTTTTTAGAAACAATCACTGGACTATGTGTCCAATACGTAGTTCTGATTGTTTTCTCGGTAGTGTGGGAAAAAATAACTAAACCTGCACACCAAACCAGTTGTTTTCCACGTAAGTATATGCATCCTAAATTATTTTAAAAAAAACATGGTTTACATTTTAGGGGGTCACCTTAATTGGTTTATTTTTTTGCAAGGTGCAATGTTGGGTCACATGGTCTGTAGCCAAGATCCTAGGCTAGACTAAACAAGGGTACACGCTAACTATGCGTTTTTTACGTGAAGTAGACGACGTGTTTAATGTGATCACTGATCTCTATACATGGATTGGCTACACAACATTAATTGATATTATATGAATGAAGCAACCGGTGGACATCTTGGCTACCAAACACAATAGCATTTTCCAGAGACAAACCTGTTTAACAACAGAAGTTGTATCCCGGTGCACGTTTTAGAGACATGCCAAGGGGGTGAAAAGCCATCCAAAATCAGTCGTCAGTGCTGGGGCGCTGACATTTTGAATATTGCACGGAATATTATTATTTTGGGGGGGTGCTTGTATACACACTAATGTCAATTCGATACACAATCCGGCAAAATATCATTTTGGGATGTGGGTGCTATGGGTGGTTAATTTTGCCCTACCCATGGCCACATCAACGAATGAAAGTGACATGTCAGTCGTATTTAAATAACCCGCCTCAATGAATACTCTTTTTTCTCAACCTAAGCTCGCGCCGAAGCACCTAAGCGAGTGAGTATCTGAGCACAATGATCCATGTGCACTATTATTACCTGGCCACCTCTAACACATACATCAATTTGTATCACTAAAGATTAGTGTATATGCAAAGCGTTAAGCGGCACCCACAGTAATTGAAGGAAGCGGAGCAGCCATTGGCTTTCTATTGTTGGTACTCTACTGTTTTCTTTTTGGTCGTCAAAACATGCGAGACGATGAATTTCTAAAGATGACTTTACGTTTTGCCTCTATCTATATAGAACCTCTTTTTGGACTGCCATCCCCATACGCGCGCAACTTAAAATACAATGGCCTCAATGAATTTGGCTTGATTCTGTTCTATAGTCTGTTATGTCACTTTTCCACATTTCAATGGGAAACATTTTGTGTAAAGACCGGTCTTAAAACCACCTCTTGAGCTCTTTTTGGATACCAAATGACAGCATTGTCCTCATTACGAGCACGGTTTCCAATCCATTTATTGGAGATCATTGTGTTTGATGTCAAAATTGAGTGCGGTAGTGCGGATTGACCAATAGAATTGTAATTGTACATGGGCACAAAAGGCAAACATACGCGCCCTGCATGGTACACTGCGCAACTCTGTATGGTACACTAAGCGCAACTTACTTCCCCTAAAACAAAACCATGGGTACGAAGGACTATAAATCACTTCAAACTAAAGATAAATTATATAAAACATACAGTGCAAACAAATAGAAATAAGTAAAAGCCTAATACCAATACCTGCAATCATTTAAATAGCTTTATTGCGTGCGAGTAAAAAATCATCTATAACTATTAAAATTGGAAAATAATAACGCGAATACCAGAGCACTGATGACAAACTTTAAACAATTAATTGGGCCGAAATAGGAAGACAACTTCCAGATTTTTGCAATTATAGTGACGTGAAAGGATTACCGACAATGCAGCAATTGCCGAAAACTTCATAACTTTTTTTTTTTGCTAACAAACATCGGAATCTCGCTATTGCTAATAAGATCCCTGAACCAAAGGCTCATTTCAAAACCCCTTTCACAGCCTACAGCACTCTGAAGCCTTTCTTATACCCAACCTCTCCGGAGAAACTTCTCAAATTAACAACGAATTAAAAAACAGCAATACCATGCCTCATATGACAATTAGTAACACTAACAACACTCTTTTGAAACAAATAAGCAGCTCAACAACTCAAATCAATAATCCCTCACAATCCATCAACATATCTCATATCCACTATTGCCTGTGCTCTTTTCCCTTTCCCGGTGCTTCCTTCTTTTTTCCCAATTTTTAATTCTTTTTTAATTCTTCCCTTGTATCTGGGACATTTCCCCACTTTACTAAAGCATGCGAATGTAATACCTATCTTCAAAGGCAGGCGACAAACATGAGTTTTTCAAATTATAGCCTATATCACTACTACCGTCAAATATCTAAATCCTTTAAAAAGTTGTTTACATCGTATTTTTTATTTCTCATTACTAACACATATAATATACTTACGCCTCGTCAGTTTTTGGATTAGGCCCAAACGGTCTACATACATGGCATAAATGAACTTTATATTGTGAAAATTGCTGAAATTGGCCAACAAACTCCACACATGTATATTCTTAGATCCTCAGCAAGGCCTTTTGACACCATAACTCATGCATCGGAAAAACAAAATCCTCCTCTATACGCTAAATAAATATGGTGTCAGGTGCGTTGCTAATGATTGGACCAGGAATTACCTAACTAATAGAACGCAAGCAACAAACGTTTTTTGATTAATGGTACCTTTTCTAACCAACTTCCATCACTTGCGTAGTTCCTCAAGGCTCAATTTTAGGGCCCTTGCTTTTTATTTCTTTATATAATAACCGACCAACCTCCCACTGTGTTCGAATCTACCCCACCTGCATTTTATTTTTTGTTCGCTGATGATACAAATATATCCTTTTTCCCAACCCTGTATCCTAATGTCTTGAACAAATAATAAATAGAACTTAAGCTATTTCTAACTGGTTCAAACTAAAACAATATCATTGATTTAAAAAAAAAACTTAACTATCAAATATTTTAAAAATAACCAGTAATAAACCGGACATTAAAGTTGACATAAAAAATTAACAACACCTCTATCCAACACGTTCAAACTACTAATAATTCCTTTGTATTCCTTCGTGACCATAAACCTGCATGGAAATTCTCATAACCAACCAAACACATTTCCCAAAATAGCTCCAATATAATGAGATTATATTTCGTAAGTTAGATTAGAACGAGACATATCTCCCACAAAAATCTCTTTTTAAAATATATTGTATACCCTTTATAAGTGTCTATCTTACAGTATATTACATATGGTGCTATGGCTTAGTCTGATGTAACACAGGGTTTAGATTCACTTTTCCTACTCCAAAAACGAGCCAATCAAACGTGCACACAACTCCCTGTGTTGGGGGGGGGCCGGCCCCCTACAGAATCCCTTTTGTCACCTTTTTCATATCCTTTTAAAACCTTGAAAAGTCCAAGATAATTTACAACGAGGCTCCATCCAACTTGCTACTTTTAATGTACCAATTTAACCATAAATTACTTCCAAACGATCTTATTGATGAAGATGTCTTTAACTTTCAACACACTCCCACACATCATTATCAAACCAGGAATTCTGATATTCGTCATATAAAAAGGGTTCACAAACAAAAAAAAGCAACTGTCCTGAGCAAATATACCCTCTTAAAATCCAAGTCCCTTGTCTTGGTCTAACTTACTGTGGCAGCCCACCTAAAAACCGCACCCCCACTCACTCCTTCAAAAAAACAGAACGAAAACAATAGCGTCGCAGTGCATTATGCGGCGGCAAGTCGGAGTACGGCTTGGGGTTGCCTTTTGTCCTTTCCTTTTTTTCGTCGTGCAATCGTCTGTCCGGTAGCGAAGAGCGGGTCGGGGCGTACTGTTGTTTCGGTGGATGTGCGGTGTTGGTGTTCGGCTGGGGGTTGGTGCTTGGGCCACAGTGTAATTGGAAAGAAAGAGGTCAGTGCAAACCCCACGCCCGGCGTGTAGCAGTACCCTCGGTCACCACGGTACAGACAAAGCATGATGACATCTTATATGACATTCTTTATCGTAAAGACAACGGAGAATATTTGGCGATAGGACAGGATTACTGGCGGAAGGGATTGGAAGGCCAGTCAGAGGAAGGAGCAAGGCAGGGTGGATAACAATATAAAGAGCAACTGTAGGAAAGCTGGTCAAATGGAATACAGGCGGTATCCTTATTTCCCTACCTTTCCCTCCCCCTGTCCTTTGTGCTGTCTTTTGTGTGCCCCCCATCCCTCTTGCTCTCTCCTTGCCTTCCCCTGCCCGGCCTTGTTCTCCAGTTATAGGGCCTTGCACTGAATGTAAATATATTGAATGGACTTTTGTTGCCCCCTCCAGATCATCAAGGATGCGAAGAATACAATGCAATGCACCTAAGGTTCAACAACCTGAACATGGTTCACTATTTCTACAGGTGATTCCCTTTGTATTTTCTGCAGCTTGGGTTGTTTCTGGAGGCAGGTCTGGCCCAGATACCCTATTGACCTGCCGTGCAAGCGCGCTATAAAACATTCTTTGAAAAAAATTCATAAGCAAAGGACCCAGCAGGACCAAGCTTTGCCAATTATAATTGATTATTGGGTGGCATATCAAAAGCAACTCCAACGAAGCTCTCCGGTATTGTCCGGTGGTTAATCAAGCTGATATCGTTGGCATAAATCCTGGCTGCGACTAGTACTGTAATGAAGCAGTTGACATGGCGTTTTTCCATACATGGTCCTGTGTATGTTTTTTTGGCAGGTTTTGTGGGCGCCAGTGGAAACACACGATGAACTTTGAATCTGCATGGTAACTCCATCTTCAAGATTGAACGACAAGCACACGATATCTTAATCTTTTGAACCTGTCGAGAAAGAGCCATCTCATGTCAAAGGGAATGAAAAAAAACTGAAGACAACGATTTATTGTCGTATCCACTGCATGCTTCGTGCAAGGATGAATGGTAGGGTATGTTAGAGGACCAGAGTGAAATGTTTGTTTACTTAGGAAACATTGCCTTACGTGTGCGGTTTGTGGTTCAATTTGGTGTTGTGCAGTTACCATCTACTCATATACCGTAAAATCGCGTTCTACAACCACGCACACTGTTCCTGTAATTCGAGAACGATGTCGAAAACCGTACAAGAGAGAAATATTTGAACTAACAATGACTAGCGCCCCTCTTATTATATTCTGCAGATGAGCAACTACTTCGCTGGTTTAATAATGACGCCAAATCGGCATTTAGTTCAAACCCCTGCCCTGAAACACTAACCATCAAATTATCTTGGCTCTCAGTTGTGCCAGATGGGAAATCTTGTTCACTTTATGTTTGTTCAGGCGAGTTTATTCTTTCTAGACCCAAATTTTTGGCTAGTAATTCCCGCCACTCAACGAGTGGTCTGTAATTTTACGTTTTCTCCCCCGGACATGTTCCTCCCCTTTTCTTTCCCTCTATTATTTTTACCCTATACCTCATCTGTTTTTTTTCCTCCTTCTTTTTTTCTGGTTTATTTCCGGCTTCCCTCTTGGTGGTTCCTGGTGTAGTCTTCTATCGTGCCCCTCCTGTCATCTCTTTTTTTTAAGGCTATGACAAAAGTCAATGCGATAAACCTTGTAAAAAATCCAATATTCGCTGCCTGCTAACCTCAAAATCCCAAAAATGCTGCCAAAAGGGCTCCATTTTAATATAATAATGTAAATTTAGGCCATGGGTGTTTCCCCAAGTTCCGAAATTCAATGAGTAGTTTAGTTTATCATATGTTTTTGAACACTAAAAATCCAATGACTATCTTTTTCCCAAATCCAATATGGCTGCCTTTCTACCTCAAAATCCAAAATGTCGGCCAAATGGTGTATTTTAAAAATAATTAATGTGTAGCCTTCCTCGGCCTCGCCCAATATCCAAAATTCACTGATA
>JAMKCH010028971.1:0-17194 GCA_023653785.1 Ophioderma brevispina | reverse complement strand
AATTTTTCACCTCCGAAGAATGTTACGGGGTCACATATCAGATGAACTGTTATAGCAAATTCTATTTTGTGAGATCAGAGTATTAACAACTTCCATTGAACAAGTCGGATGAAACGTCACTATTGAATTAATTTCTTTCCATCACAAATTCTTCTGATTCATTATGAAAAATCACCTAACTTTTTAAATGTGTACGTTTGAATTTTTTCAGCTTCTCAGGAGTAATGGCGGAAAACCAGAATGAGCAGATCGATACGTAGACCCCACAAAGATACAATACCGAGAACAACAACTTTATTGGCGATCCTCGATAGACAGGTCCTACGAAAATTAGAATTCCTTCACCTTCCGACACCGAGAGCAAAACCCTATGCATGACGATCTTGACCGTAGACGTAAGTGCTATACGCGTTCCTTAAAGGAGAACTGTACTAGGAATAACTTATACAATATCCGCTATAAAACACAATTATTGAACACATTGGAGTGGTTTTCATGCGAAAACGGAATTATACTAACCATAAAAACGATGAAAAGCATTTTTTCTGACCATGCGCTATTTGAAATTCGCGCTACGGTAGATGGGATATGTTATGCGATACGGACGGCACATAGCGTTCACATCTTACACATGGATGCTTTCATATGTGTAATTTCCCTATGGCATGTATGACTGAACGTACGGTCGATCTCATAACCGTTTTATACACTGCGCGATTTTTATAGCACATGGTCCGACTAGAGGTTGTAATTCCTTGTTAGGGTTATAATTCCGTTTTTCTTGAAACCACGCGAGTATTTGGTCAATAATTATTTTATCGTTGTATATGTTTTAATATTATTCGTTGTCGGGTCTCCTTTAATTGTCCCATGCATGAATCCTGGCCTGATGCGGGGGGGGGGCGGGAGGTGGGTATGGGTTTCGGGACGGCCACGTTCCTGGCTTGTTTTCAAGTGACAAGCAAAATCGCAATGCCTCTTTTTCGTTTCATTTTTCCAATAAACACACGGTTTCGTGTACATACGCGGCTCGATCATTTATTCCAAAAATGATATCTAAGTCAAAGACAAGATTTAACTTTTATTATATAAAGATAATTGTCATAAACTGCTTGTAAGCTAAATATTTTGAAGACAAAATCATCTATTGTTTCAAAATGCAACAAAACAGCAATTAATGAAAAATTGGCTGAAACTCCAAGATGGCGGCCGTGAGCGTATTAATTTTCAGGTGTTTACAAAAATGTTCATCAAAGAAAATAAGTGGAAGACAGCCATTGCATATTTTATATGATAATAATTGGATAAGGAATTTAAGACTTTAAGACTAAATTTTGAAGATTAAATTCGTCTTTGGTTTCGGTAATCCACAAAATGTCGTACATTGGTCGAAAATCCAAAATGGTGGATATGTCAATAAATGATCAGGGGCGAACCCGTGATAAGAGGGGCATTACGATGACCTTGAGAGGTGTGCCCTACGACTAACCATCCCGATTCGACAATTGCGGAAAGGGTGTGTGGCTTGTAATTAAACAATTTAATTGCATATAAATAGTTGACTTGGTCCCACAGACCAACACTTACTGAAACTTGCTTGCATGGGGCAAGTTTTGCAAAATTGTCAAAACAGTTTCCACAAAACGCATTTCCCATTTGCACTGTCCTTTGGTTGAGTCCAAATTTGGTATATATTTTTCTTCAGCCTTGTTTGTCGTTGCCACGGAGATCGCACATAGCAAGTGCATACAATGGCAGATTAAATTCCTTCTTATACTGGTCCCTCCCTCCACAAATACATAAAATTTGAAAGATTTTGGAAATTGTTATTTTGTACAAAAATACTTTTATTCTAAAACGGTAAACATATAGAACTCTTCTTTCCTCTACGCATGCACAAAATTACCAGCATACGGAATTCCAGCACCATGGCTATGGGACCCCCCCAAACAAAAGAAGTTATGTACGCTATAATTTGGGCTATATATAAAAAATCAGTTTTTGGTTTTTAGAATCGGTCCTTTCTTGGTCCAAGAGCCCTCATATTATGATAAAAAAAAGGTTAAATGAAACTAGCTGAGAGGGTTCTACGTTAACTTAAACGGCTGTGGTTACCAAAATGGTTCTTTTAAAGAACCAGGAGGTTCATTGGAGCTCAAAGAAAGCGTTTAGAACCATTTTAAAAGTGTACCAAATCGAGGACAAGACGATTTCTAAGTTGAACCTTTACCTTTTAGAATATTTAGAGAATAAAGCTATGAGTTTTTGAATCGGTCCCCTCTTTCTACGTCCGATGAACCCCGGGTGAGACCATTATTTTAAGTGGAAAACGAGCCGCAGGCCGAGTTCTGATATTTGAAATAAAATCTGTTTTTAAAATGTTGTAAATAGTTACAAAATTTGAATCCCTACGTCACCCATGCTTCTCTACATGCGTCATAATCGTTCAATCCACTTCTCATTACCGCGGATTGATATACATTATAATAATACCGGGTAGCTTTTTTTCTCACTCCACACACTGAATTTTTATTTTATTTTAATAGTATAATCATATTATTTTATTATTAAGCATTTTAGATAATTTTAAAACTTGTTAAATGTATTTGTGGCGGCCTAAGCATCAAAATTAGCTCTTTTGTTTCTCATCGCGTTCGTAGGCCGAACATTGCAAAGCTATCACATGACTACTCATTCCGTCATTGGCCATTGGCAAGCAGATTCAAAACAAAGTAGGCGAACGGAAGCACCAGGAGGAACGCTGCAGTAAAAATAGTTGATTACAATTTACGTCATGTTTACGGTCAGAGACTTTATCGAGTATTTTAAGGAAACAAAACATTTCTGGTTGGATATATTGTTCTGTAGACTAGTGATGACTTCGAACAGGCCTGATATGAACGTACATGCGTACGTCAATGTGTAAAAGCTACGTGTACTGTGTAATGTGTTACTGTCATTGTGAAATTAAGTCAGACGGTGAACGGCATTGCATTTACACGTATGCTACTTTCATCTAGCAGCAAAAAACCCCAAAAACAAAAAACGGGACAAGTTGGCACCCAGACCATATGGGGGAGCCTTTCAGGTAAGTTTTAGGGGGTCTTTTCAAAATTTTCTGTCACCCATCTCACATATTTGCCAAGTCAAGCTTCCTAACTGCTTGAATTTGTTTGGTCATGTGATCTTCGTGCACTACACATGATACATGCATGCGTCATTTTCAGCGATTCATCCCCCGTGTAGAGTAACCATTGCGGCTTACAAGTCCGGGAACAATGGTGAACAATAGGGCAATCGATTCGCTGACTCTTTACGCAACATTAAATTCACGCTTTATTCATTATCGTCTATGGAGCCCCGACTATGGCTCCTACCGACTATATCTGCTTTAACCCGGTACGCGAGTCAAGATCATCAATCCATGTAATCATGTTCAACTAAAATTCATCCGTGAATACACAGAGAGTGTTAATTTTGACTGGCTATTTCAGTTTGCTGCATTTTTAAATTAAAAAGAAGTAGGTCGTAAACTCATGTTTTTTGGAAAGTTTCAATGAAGGTCGTGCCTCCATGCCTACAACGACCTGATCTGCCCAAGCACGCACATGGGCGCGTACTCCCCGGGTTCAATTAAGAGGATTGAACCAGGCAGGAACCCATGATGCGTACCTTCCTCACAACTGGTTAAGAAGGTAAATAGTCTACGTTTGATCCTATTGTGAGACTCCCGCCAATTTGCGCATCTTGAAATATTCTCGAATTTTTTATATACCAGATTTGGAAGCACTTTCCACACACCTTACTTTATTTACCATGTTTACAGCAATAATAGCACTTTTTTGAAGATCGCCCCCAATTTTCCAAATATTTGAGATTTTTGCGCAGTAGCATTGGTAATTGGCTAGTGCAGAAAGGAATTTTGTAACTGGAAGTAATTAAAATATCCAATATGAAATAGCCTGAATTGCGCCATTATATACGTGTTTCTATGCTCATCTTTTATTTAGTTGTTCCGTCGGTTCCGTTGAGGTCATTTTCGTTAGGTGAAACTGTTTTCGTTTATGGACGACATAAATTTGGCGTTTCCAGCTCGCCGTTAAACCTGACAAGCTGGGATCCTGGTTATAATTACAAATCTTGTCTTTTATGCCAGACGCATTTTTTTAGCATTGTCATTGCAGGGTAGTTTTGTTACTGGACAATTACCAACACAACTGTGCAAAAATCCTATTTTAAAAATTGGGGCGCTCTTCAAAAAAATGTTCCTTATTGCTTTAAAAGGAACTATCCACAACGCTGTGTAAGCCTAAGTGGTCCGTTCGGACAGTAATGGTCTAAAATCAAATTTTGTCCAATTTTGCTTTTGTCCTATAACTTCTGGCATACATTAGGATGGCCTATTACCTAAAGCGTTTTACAACAGGCAAAAGTTTCAATTTGCTGGTTGAGCATATCACTGATTTGCCTTTAACTTTAGTGAGTCCCAGTTGCCAGTTAAAAACGACCGTCGTGTACGGCCTTTTTAACCGTGTGGAAATTTGTGAGTTTCGGTGGTGTTAGGAGGGTCGTCTATGGCACCTAAAAGGTGCCATAACGTAGTTGCCGCAACGCGTTGCGAGAAGTAGCAACGCTGTTGCGACATTTCGGCCCAAACGCGTTGCGACATTTCAGCAACGCGTTGCGGGGTCGGCCAAATCACAATCATGAGTTTCTGTGACACGTATCAAAGAAATAGACCACAAACGCGTTGCCAAGTATCGCAAACGCATGTGTGGAACTCACACGCGTTGACGCCTTCACAACGCGTTGCGAGATCACAAACGCTTGTGAGCTTTACAAACGCGTTGCCGAAGGTCCACACGCCAGTCAGGGTCAGAGATAGTTGACGCAACGCGTTGTGAGAAAGTAGCAAAACGCGTGCGACATTTCGGCAACGCGGTGCGGCGACGGGCCAAATGCCAAAAATCATGAATTTCTGTGGAGTATTGCAAAATATAGATCCACAACGGGTTGCGGCAATACGTTTGCCCTTATGGCTTTCACATCGCGTTGCAAGCCATCACAACGCGTGGTGTTGCGCAGCAGCTCACAAACGCGTTTTGCAAACTTCACAACGCGTTGTGAAGGCCAATAAGGGTCAAACGTATTGCCGCAACGCGTTGTGAAGGTTTGTGCAACGCGTTTGCTTTGTGAATGGTCGCCACGCGTGTGAGATTTATATTTTTGAAATACGTCAAGAAATTCAGATTTTGATGGCACGACGTACACCGCATACGCGTGCTGAAAATGTCGCAAAGCGTTGCTGAAATGTCGCAAGCGTTGCCGAAATGTCGAAACGCGTTGTGACTTTCTCACAACGCGTTTGCGGCAACACGTTATGTCCCTTCTGGCTTTAACAGTAGCAAGCGTTGCGAACGCTTGCAACGCGTTGGGAAGCTCGGCACGCGTTTTGTGAAGGTTGCAACGCGTTGCAAAGTATATAGCAACGCGGTGTGGGTCTATTTTTGAAATAAGTCACAGAAATTCAGATTTGATTGGCGACACCGCAACGCGTTGGCTGAAATGTCGCACCGTTGCCGGAATGTCGCAACGCGTTGCCGAATGTCGCAACGCTTTGCTACTTTCTACGCAAAACGGTTGTGCTAGGCATACGTTTATGGCCTTATGGCTTGCCATAGTCGCGAGTGCCAAAATTGTTGTAAAACACGTATTTCAATACGGAAAAATCGCAATCTCATCATAGTCCGCAGTTCACACTCCATAGAAACGTTTTACACACAATTTGGCACTCGCCAGTGGTGTAGTGTTATTAAAAGGATAAGGCAGGTCGATAATGCAAGAGCATCACAAATGTAGAATGCTTTTTTAGCTTATAAAAAATCAAAGATAAGTTTTCTATACTACTTTAATGTAGGAACAAAACACCAAAATACAAAATAAATAATTTATTTGAGGAAATTTGTCAACCACCTCCCGACATAAACGTGGCGTCTCAAAATCTACAATAAACACCTGATGGTTTCACCAGTCCATAAACAAGATCAATAAGAACCCAGGGAGCTAGCACACATTTGTAACCCTCCAAAGTCAAAAGGTTTGATTGATTAATATGTTGACAGACTCACAGGAACCCCTGAAACGAAATTCTTAAGTGCCGCAAGTGCCTTAAGGAGAGGGGGCAAAAAACAAAGTTTGTACTGGGTCACTTTGTAAAGGATCCACTAATGTTGAAAAGCACACATGTATGTGTTCTACCATTGGATTCGAAAAGGTATAAGTTTAATCTGTAACACCCTAAATTCAGAGTTTTTAGGTAAAACATCAAAAAAAAAATCAATAAAAAGGTCAATTCAGTTGTACCCAGGGGGTCAATTTTTAAAAATTCTTTGCTTTGCGTTGCTTCCGATTTGGATAAAAAATTGTGCAAATTATGGTGGAGCTCATAGGATAAATTTAAGGAATAGTTTTTGATTGTCTCCAATGCTTGCTTAATAAAGTAGGGGGGTAACAAGACAAGCCCCATGAATCAATGCACGTTGACCGTCTGTGCCCCTACATCGGAAACGAGGCATTTAAGACAGTCAAAACTAGTCCTTATTTAATGCTATGACTCCACCATAATTTCACCTTTTTTTATCCAAATCGGCGCAACTTTAAAATTGACCCCTGTACAACTGAAATTGACCCTTATTATTGTATTTTGCTGTTTTTAGCCTATAAACTCTGAACTTTTCGGCTGTACATATTCACAAAACTATACCTTTTTCTGAATCCTATTTTTTTTTTTAAACACATAACATGGCGTTCTTTCAACATGATGGATCAATTTACCAATTTGACCCCTGTAAAACTTTGTTTTGGCCCCCTCTCCTTAAGGGCACCATTTGCGGCACTTTAAGAATCACGTTTCAGGGTTTCTGTCAGTCTGTCAACTTATTTTATCACTCAAACCTTTTGTACTTGAGATGTGTTACAATGTGTGCTAGCTCCAGGGCTATAAGTTTTGTGTATGAGGTCCAACTGTACTGGTGATGGTGCACAATATACCAGTTAACATCCTATTGTTACTTCTTTTGTTTTGCCTGCGAATCCATTTCTGCGAATCGTTTGGCCCCATAGATACAGATCTCCCAGTGTGTAACAGTCAGGGCGACCTATTTCAAGATCCCAGGACCTAAATGTTTACTAACATTGCTGTTCACTGGTCTATTTACGCTGATAAACCCTGGGATATTCACAGGGAAGGCTTTTTTTTGATCTCAAGTCGGAAATTCGATACGCCCACGTATAGAATTACATAACAGAAAAAAACTGTTTCTCTTTAATACACGTATTTCAAGGGGCATTCCGTGAACCACAACCTCGCCCCCCGACTTACCTCCAAAAGGTTGAGATTATTATATCATCTGAACCGTTAGCCTCAGTAATCCCGTGCAGTAATCTTAGTGCACATTCGTCGTTTTCTGTAAGAATTTGAAATTAATAAGCACAGGGCCTAGCATCGTGGGAAACAAGCAATTGCTCATAACACAAAACCGCAAGATGGGATCAACTCAAATTTGTGAAATAATCTTTTTCTCAAGAAATATCTATTCAACAAGGAATAAACCAGAAGCCTGCTGGCATCACGAATAGCCTCCAATGCAGATTATGTTAGAACATCCATGCCAGTAATAAAAAACCAAAATACATTTTTTTTCGATTTTCGGATCATCGAATCGCTGCTTATCGTGAGGTTTGCTGAAAACTGGTCTGTTTTACTTTTTTTCATCTATACTTTCAACCACCTCACAGGTCATTTGTTTAGGCCTTGAAACTTGCCTTGAAGTCCATCAAACAGTCAGAATTTCACATTTCAAGGACCGTAATTAAAAGATTTACAAAAGAACTTAATAAACAATAATTTTTTTTTGTGTTTTTGTCTGAAGCACAATACGCTGAGTCGATGCGTTTCACGGCACTCCGTGGAACGTCCCATTTGTGCAAGCGTTGCTTCTGAATTATTATAGGATCATTTTGGTGGTTCTTATCATCTGTGCTACCTCTATTATTCTGGCTACATTTTTAACTACGTCACAAACGTGAGTATTTATCCGCGGGTTTTTTTCTAGGATCTAAAGTCTAACCGTAATCGATATTTTAAAGATGATTGCGACGGTACTTGTTGATTACAAAGAGTTTCTGAAAACAGTTATAATCTATAGTGCATAAATTCTTACCCTGGCTAAACAACCACCTTTTTTAGAACACTGTACCGACATTGTAACATAATTAAAAGTTTAAACTTATGAGGTTTTATTTTAATATGATTTTGATTTTTTCTGCGGACCTTTTCAACTTGCTCAAATCCCTGCAAAACGTTTGCAAAAAAAAACCTATTTGGATAAAAACTCGGAAAATGTATATATATGAATTGGGTAACAGGAGATGCGATAAGCAGTCACAGTTAATTTGGATAATATTACATAATAGTTTATACTCAAGCACTATTGGTCATATTCAAGCAAGTGATAGACAATATGGTGGAGCCTGCGTCGTCTTCATGCAATCACAGCGCATTTTTTTTGGAAAGAGCGCCCCAATTTTTTTGCACATTTGCATTTTTGACTAGTAAACAAGACCTGTGAATGGTAGAGGCTCAAATTCTCTATGTACGCAAAGAAGATTTGTAATTTATAGAATAATTAATATGCGGAGATCTCCGAGAATAATAATTCACTGCTGCGGAACGTCCTTACAATAGCCTGATTGAAATACCGTGAAATTGCTCATGTACGTGTGTACACTCATCCATTAGTTCATTAGTTTTATTGGTTCAGGAATTTCAAGTTAGATGTCCAGAATTCGTGAGTGGACATTTTAATCATTTCGGACATTTATCGTTTCAGCTCCGCCATTAAGTTACATTCAGCGATCCAGCTTCTAATTATAGAAGGTTCTTATATATATATGAAATACTCATTTTTGAAGTATTAGCACTCGCAGGTATAGTTTACTCGACAATTACCACCCCAACTGTGCCAAAATCTCAATTTTGAAAATTGGGGAGGGCGCTCTTAAAAATTGGCTGTGAAAATTGCTTTTAATTAACTTCAAATTGTTTGCTAAGTGGAAATTACTGTGCCATCTACTCCGCGGAATGTTGCGACCATAAACATATTTTTGGAAATGTACCCCTGTCTATTGAGAAAAATTGCTTGATATGAATCTGTATGTCTGCGACTACTGGTGTACGAAGTGATTTTTATCCCCCTCGCATAGGAGAAAGGGGATTTTGCATAGCAAATTCTGTGGTTTGTCAGCTTCTGTCTTTCCGGCCGTCTCCGCCTGTAACAAACCTCTGACAGAATCTAGATTATACAGCACAGAGAGGTCTTGTAGCCAAGGGCAAAGTTTTATTCTATAGTATTTCAGACTTTCACCTCTTATTTCTCCGAGCAGCTGTACACTGTTAAGAAAATGTTCCAATTTTACCAGACTTTAACCTTTTAAATACGGTAAACCCCAATTATTCATAATCTTCACACTTTATGACTATAGCCTAACCTAAATTCACACAATTTGGGAAAAGCAGAAAAATGAAATAAACAGTGGCAAAAATAATACAGCACATTTTGAAAAAAGGTAGTTTTAATACCTGGCCGTTGTATATTTTCCGTAACTTACTTTTTTTTAATGTAAGAATATGAACTAGGAAATCGTTTTACCAATACAGACTGTCCCCCAATAAAAACTATACATCAAACTAAAATTATAAAAATATACACTTTGCATTTTTGCCAGATATTTGACTTATTTGTTATACAAGATCATAAGCTAAATCCTCGCTTTTATTATCCATTTGATGGACCCCAAGCGGAGATTTGTCAGTTGAACACGAAGGATAACATACCACTTGGGCCAGTTTCACCTGAAGGTTCGAAAAAAAAAACAAATGTATAGGCAGTAGCATCATGTGGGATTAAATCCTTTTCAAACAAAAGAATATTCTACAAGCAGAAGAAAGTATTATAATGCATGAACTAATCAAATATTATTTTTCAGTGAAAGCACCAGAAATTAATATGTTTGTGGGGGAAATGAGGGACTCGCTTCAGTGGGACAATAATCATAAATTCATGGAAATTTGGGGAATTTGCTGCTGACAACTAACTGTACAGTCTACGTCTTTTTGAGGGACAAATGTGTGGGACAACGCTCTAATTTGGAGGGACACATTTACCCTTCCCCTATTCCCACCTGCCTCCAAGATGCCACGGGAGGGATATGATGAAGAAAAGCATGTTCCAACAACAGGACAAGCATTGTTCACTAACGACAGTGTTCAACAAAGCATAAAAGGAAGGATGGTTGTGTTCAAGGTATCAGTTTACTTCAACAAGGGTGTTTTTATGGTTCTACTTACTGCTGAAACCTGGAGTAAAGTGAGACAACAAGACTGTTCGAATTGAATTGCCCAATGCTAATGTATTATTAGCAATGGCGACATTATAAAGTTAAAATTATGTTATATCCCAGAACGCCTTTTATACATACTGTGTATTTTCTTGATCCAAAAAGAATGTCTTGAAGGTGATTTTCAATAGCAACTTTATTGATATCAGGATAGCCGAAAACTGGCCCAACAGGTTTTCAACGGTCTCAGATAATTAGCCACAACTCCTGAAACCCAGACCCCCAAATTACACCAACTAAAAAATCTCATGAAAAGCTGGAACACTCCTAAAAAAGAATCAGTAAAACTTCAGAGGAGATGAACTGAATTTGTGGGCCAAAAAAATTAATGTTTGATTTATAGTTTTTTTTGGGAACAGTCTGTAAAATGTGTTAAATAACGTTATAAGTAAAACGTCATTTACAAAAATGCAAATTTAAAAATTTTCCCATATCAATTTAAAAATAGTTTTAAAAACTCTTTTCCTCGTTTTTCTATGATATGGTTGATTTAAAAAACAAGTAGTACACAATAATTTAATGTTACGGCATACTGTTATTAGTAAAGTCATGCAGTATAGTGGATAAGGTTTAGGGACTTGTATCTTAAGGACTGGTTCGATCTATGTTAAGGACATGTATTACGTTTATCATATGATGATTAAGTAATACGCGGATTTTGGGTATCCTACCGGAAATAATTTGTTCAGAAATTCTTAATATTGTGGGATAGGAGAATGCACCAACGATGTAGGAGTACATAAAATAAATAGCGCATATTATTCTATGGTGTTCTGTGTCATACGGTCATCACTCCATTCACGCTCGCGGTTTAGTGCGCCTCCTTTAAATTACTCGCACATTTTGTGGCGCAAAAAAGACAAGGCAAATCCAAGAGTACTCGTTACTGGTAAAATTTATTTAAGCAAGCGGGTTTTTTTGCACAGTTATGACAGAAAAATTACGGTATGACAACAAACACCATAGCAAGATATATTGCGCTTATTATTTTGATCTACTCCTACTCGTTGGTGCTTCCTATCCCACAATGCTAAAGATTTCGGA
The DNA here is from genome assembly GCA_023653785.1 of Ophioderma brevispina. Taxonomy (NCBI): domain Eukaryota; kingdom Metazoa; phylum Echinodermata; class Ophiuroidea; order Amphilepidida; family Ophiodermatidae; genus Ophioderma; species Ophioderma brevispina. The sequence continues at coordinate 5,692 of JAMKCH010028971.1, read as the reverse complement.
ACAAAAGGATTTCCTGTAAGAAAACCCCAAATCCGCGTATTGGTAACATTAGAATATGTTACATTACCATATAAAACAAAGTGTATGAACTGGTTTCAATCTTTATTTCGTCACGTTTTCCCTTTGTTTTATTACCTTTTTTCTCAAAATTGGTTGCCTTAAATATAACTTTTTTTACAACCCCGTGGTAACGTAAATACAACGTTTGTATGATGCCATAGCCTACAACGTGAAAATTTGGTCAGAGGAGTGTACTTTTTTTGTATTTCTTAATATTGTTAAAACAATTAAGTCAAAAACTCCACACTAATAACGTTTAAGCATGAGATGTTACTCCGTTTTTTACGTTCCCTGCAATGTTTTCGTATTTTTTACAGCTCATTTATTTTACTTCTGCATAGTGAGTCCAGCTGCCAGTCAAATGCCTGTTTTTTTATCAGGTTTAATTTTGTAACAGTGTACAAATTCTCTCTTACCAAGTTTTTCCACTCTTAGGCACCAGGAATCCGTGCAAAGTCTCTCTTACCCCAACCGGGTGATCTTGCGAGTTTTAACTTGCATTATTTAATGATTGTTTTCTCGTTGTTATTTAGCCACATCTTTTTGTAGTCAAACCACTAGCGATTAAATCATGTCCACAACCGTGAGAGTAGAGGCCCCAGAGTATTCCAACTCGGCACAAGTATTTTGAATGACCAAGTGCGGAACACTCTGTGAATGCTTCGGTTTTAACACGAAACAAATCCTCGGTCTGGAGATCGTTTTCCCATTGGGTCTACAGAGGTACTCTACACATTTAGGATCAAGAAGGGAAAACGGGAGAGTTCCTTTGCTTATTACAGGTACAATTAGTTCTTTGCCAAACTTGGTGAGGAGTTTTAAGACTGTAGGCAAACCGAACCTGACGACATACTGCCTTTGAATGTGAAAGCAGTCAAATGACTTAGGCCGGTACTTATTCATACCAACCTTTCAAATAAGGCAATCATTTAGTTAGTTTTTTTTAAATATTATGCATAACTGTAAATAATGTAATCTATCCCTAACGTCCTTATATTAAATCTTACAATCACGCAAAAAAATGAGTAGCGGTATTGTTGTTTGCAGTCTAGGAACAATTTCCCTAACGCAAGGCAGTGGTCCGCGGTGAATTTTCTTGCCAGGTGGTTTTTGAAGCGATGAAGGAACGTTAGGGATAAGTGCCCTTCCAGCTGCCCTTGGTCAGTTTAGCCCCCCTTTTTGTTTGATTCAGTAGATATTCTGAGAGTGCGGTTTTTGGGTTATCTGCAAAGCATGGGCGCGGCTATACTCTCTTATTCTAGATTGGTTAATGGAACACAAAAATTGTCAAATTTGACACGGAAATTCAGTTTCGCTGGAAACCACAATTTATTGGTCAAAACGCCCAGAAAAGTTTTAGAAATCACTCAAATCCGAATCAAAATAAAAAAAAATTGTGTTAAACAAAGAATAATAAAACAACCCATGTATCAAACTGAATATTTCCGTGTCACTTGAATAGATTTTTATGTCAAATTTTTTTTTTTAACCACATTTTTTGGAGGTTCAAAATCAAATCGGAAATTTGACCCCAAAAAGAACATTACACAATGCAAATTGGAAGTGTGTATCCATTTTTATTCATGAACTAGTGAATGCGCAAAACAGTGAATGGAACATAGTATATGTATTTGTGCATAAAAACATGAGGGATGCCAGCTGCATTGCTTTCACTAAACAAGTGCCATAGGTTTTTCCTGTCACACATATTATGATCAGTGGTGTTCGCGATCTTAAATCACATGATCAATTATACAGTCTGTTGGCCAATCACGATCGCAAGATTGCGTTAACAGTGGACAACCACTCACATCGCTGCGGTTGATTGATTCGGAAAGTTTGTAAAGATTTCTGATTTATTTCTGATTCGGAAAAAGAGTTTCACACTTTTCCACCTCATAACAACCAATAAATTGGTCACTCTGACACAACAAGTGTCAAAATTAAACGACACGGTAATTTGACAAATTTCAATTAAGAAAGTGTAAGGAACCCGATTGCCCCTTAATATGCTAAAATATATAACAATATTCATATTAATTAATACGCTATTTAATAATACACGTCTAAACTTTAAACTTGAAATACTTTCTTACAGTTATAATATGCTGAAATTACCCTTCCTTCTTGGCATGTACAGACGTCACCCCTCCCGTTGTAGTAACTGTCCATAATAAGGAATACGTACTTACGGACACAGATAAGGAGCATGTATCGTGGACCGCACCGACTGCACGTGATAATTTCACGGATGCATGATCCACATTTCCAGTCACATCAACAAGATGATCTTTTCCCTGCGGAGACACCAAGTGACATATGTTTTCACGGACCCTTCTGGCATCAAGCATTTTGTGTTTTTTATCATTACAAGTATGTGTTATCCAACTGTATCAAAAACAGAATAACTCGAATAATTATGCTCAATCCCCCCATAAAAAATTGTTCGAACACTGGAAAATTGGGTGTCCCAGATCACGGTTGGGGCATCTAACTATTTTTTTGAGTGACGAGTAGAGGTTTGATCCATGGAAAGGCGCAACTCAACTTTTGGGCAAAATGTAACCCTTTGGAATTTGTAAATAACTTCATACAGGAATATATGTGAAAGAATTTGATTGTTTATGATTCAACTACCTACACCTAATGCATGTTTCCGTAATATTTTCGGTTGTGGAGGGTCGTTAAAGAAACAAGACTTATGACCAATATTTTACCTATTTTCTCTATTCAAAAAAAAAAAAGAAAAAATCCAGCCTCCATATTGTATTATTAAAGGGGGAGTGACCCGTTTTAAGTATATAAGTTTTTTTTTATCGTAATAGAATGGCTCTCCATCCCAAAACCCCATATCTGCAAAGTTTCGCGTCGATATTTCATTGTGTTGGGAGAGCTAACAACGTTGATTTTTAGAATCATAGAACTACTGTGTACAACAGTCCACCAAATTGGACACATTTTCGCTCGTAACTTCCAAACAAAACCTCATTTTAGACCCTAAGATTTCACGGTCAAATGAGCAAAGTAGTAGCTGTCTTCAAATACCACATTTTGTAATTTCGTAAAATTTGGGTCCGGAGTCGAGGCTATCAGCGATCGAAGATGGCCTTTAAGGTATGGAACCGGCATCATTATGAAGTGAAGAATCTGCGCAAATTTAGGAATAGGTTATGTTTATTTCAAAGATGACACAATTCCATTTTGTCTGTTATCAAAATTCCGAAACTCAAAAAATAAAAAATTGTGACTTTTTGAGATAAAGTTTATATTCTGGGCAATTTGGGGCGCTGCTTCATTCACAGTCTTATATGCTATGAAATGCTTCCCTCATATATAGCACATCCTAACTCGGGTGCGCTTTACCATTCGGAGGTATTTTTTGGCAAAACTGCGTATCTCAAGTTACGTGTCATTTCTCTTAAATCTCCTTATTATTGTTTGGCAAAACTACATACTAAGTATACGTTTTTTCCTAAAAAACGTTCTATGAGGTCTCAGTGTTTTGATATACAAATTAATGGGACTACAGAGGGAAGGATTAAACTAAAAGAGTGTAAGATCAAACTAAAAAGGTTTTCAAACAACACATACGGATTTGGTTCTTTATAGGTTGATTAGTTTGTGTTCAGCCATTGAAAATAGCAGTGTATTTTGCCATAACTGCTTTTCCCTAAATTTTTATGGCAAAAATACGTACCTTGACAAATTCCTCGGGTATTCTGAAATGTTAATCACAAACTCGAAATTGAATGATATAGAAAAGATTTGGTAAATATAGGAAATCAGCTAATTTTTAATGTATAAGGAAATGCAACCGATGAACGTTAAAGGTAAATATTTCAGAGGCCGAGTTTTGAGATACGTATATTTGCATAAAAGGGCCTACGTGTGCCCTAATATTAGTAGTTTTACAATGTCCCAAAAGGCAAAACCTATACCCGCAATTTCCACCTGAAGACTGTTACGCCTTTGAACAGTCCGACTACATTGTCATTGCGGGCTTTAGAATGTTGAGCGTTTTGAAGCCTACTTGGTGCATTTTTTCTAAACAAAACAAAGTTCCCCTTTTTAATTCAATAAAACATCCTTGTAGACGATAAAACGCGATATACAGATCTATTGTTTAAAGGCTCATCACTTTGCCAATTACATATGCTAGAATAGTTTAGGTTAAAAATTTGAAGAATTTGCGCCGAAAACGTATATTGATTATTCTCACGTTTGCTAGAGTATATTTCAGATAAATAAGGACAACAAATCCAATGCAAATTCTACTATAAATTCCTTTTTTTGACAAACATCATGGGTACACCTTTTGTTACTTCTCAACGTAATTGGCCTCAATCCTCCAAATATTACCACCTGTCCTCTTATATAACAAGAAGTGCTTCACTAGGGGCCAACTTCTTTACCTGTGTGGTGGGTCGACCTTCAGCAACGGATCCATTCCGGCGGTATACTATCCCTTGAAAGAAGCTCCCCACCATGGATTCTTTCGACATTGGCGAAACCACTGTAACATCCACATTTACAGCGAGCGTGGACTCAATCAGTGTGTGAAGTCAAGAATAGGTAAGCTGAAATTTGTAATGGACTGTGCCTGTATTAAATAACAGAACCGTTTTCGTATTCACTATACTCACCATCACATGAATATACAATTCTTGTATACAAAGTACATTGTATAACATATGGAATGGAAGAGCAGAAAGCGAAACTTTGGGAATAAAATCTAAAACGCTTTTACAGTCATTGATTAGTTCTATCCTTTGATTACATTAGCTTTTGTGATAGGGGTTCACTTTTTCCTTCCGGAAATGTCCTAATGTTTGTCTGTAGCAGTTTTAAGGCATCCGGTTTCTTGATAAATTTAATATTTTCCGCTTTTTCTTGCATAGCTTGTTATAGTGGAATACCACCAACAATCAACATATGTCCTCAAAATATCGTCCGCAATAACTGCAGATGCAATAGCGTAAGGTGTGGTGGGCTGAACCAACAGCTATCAATGATGGACAAGTTACATGTAGAATCAGATCTAAGTAGTAATCCACCGTAAGTAGGTTTACTACTGTCCCACCTTCATCAATTATATCTTCATTGATAGCACTCGGTCTGCGAAGTATATGTTCCTTTCGTACACAGGAATGTTCATTACTGGTAGACGTTTCATATAGAAGTCCCAGGATCAAATGAGGTATTGACATTCATTCTCGTCACGCCCGACTGCACACGTCATACGCGCATGCGGAATCATTGTAATACCGTCATTTGCATCCATGGACTTCTATATTAAACGTCTTCCAAATTTAATTATGCATTCACAAGGCCAGCATACAATGTGAAATGAAAATCAAGATTTAGAAAGTCGTGAGATGATTACGGGGGGGGGGGCACTCCCATCTTGGAGGTGACGTGCATTTAAGGCGTTAAGACCGCATTTTAGCATCGCTGTCATCCAAAGACCCCGATATGTGAAAATTAGTCAGCCGAAAAAACGATTTTTAAAAAAAATACCCAAACTGTCACCCAAAACCCCCTATTTTGAGGAAAATTTTTGAAAATTATAATTTAATCAGTTAACATAACTAGTGTCTTTATTTTATAACTTATCAAAATATTCTACATCGGC
>JAMKCH010028970.1:0-18088 GCA_023653785.1 Ophioderma brevispina | reverse complement strand
CTTTATAGCATTCATGTCACTTTGTCACAGAAAAGTGACCACTATGACGTCTGATATTGTACTTTAACAGCATGCATGTCAACTTTGTCATTGACAGACCACTATGATTGTCTGATATTGTACTTCGGCAGTTTGTATTCGTGGCACTTGTCCAGAAAATAGACCACTTGATGTCTGATATTGTACTTTGAAGCATTCAACATGTCACTTTGTCACAGAAAAATGAACACACACTATGACGTCTGATATTGTACTTTTGGCCGCATTCATGTCACTTTGTCACAGAAAAATGACACTATCGAGTCTGATATTGTGCTTTAAACAGATTCAATGTCACTTTACTTTAATCACAGAAGACCAATAATTATGATGTCTGGATATTTGTACTCGCAGCATTCTTCATGTCACTTTGTCACAGAAAAATAGATAGCACCACTATGACGTCCTGATATTGTACTTTACAGCATTCATGTCACTTTGTCACAGAAAAGTGACCACTATGACATTTTTTGCAGCATTCCGAATGTCACTTTGTCACAGAAAAGTGACCACTATGATTCTGATATGTACTTTATAGCATTCATGTCACTTTGTCACAGAAAAGTGACCACTATGGAACTATGAACGTCCCTGATAATTGTAACTTTATATAGCATTCTTTCACTTTGTCACAGCAACATTAGCACTATGAAGTTATTGGGAAATTGTCCACATCGGCGGCCATTTCCCTCTTCAACTCAACCCCTTGTACTTTTTGCCAATCCACATAGCCAGCCATATACATCCGGCCACGCATTTTCCTCTCCAGGCTACTGTTCCATATAGGGTTGCAGAGCAAACCCTCTCCACCTCCACGACGCAGCCCCTCCGTGACCACATGCCCACAGTGTTCCCCTTCCCCTCCCTTTCCCCTTTGTGGGGCCCAGCCTACACCACTTTCCCCTCCCAAGGCCACAAAGTGGCCTTCGGGGAACCCCAATCGGGCACCACTTCCCACGCAGCTCAACGGAGCTGCTTCCGCTTATAAATTTTGGCTGCATATACCAAAATCAAATGGCAGTGTAATCCCGTCAGCTAGAAAATTTGAAAGCCTCGCTTGCAAACGCAAAAGCAGCGTTCAAAATTTTTATGTTCTCGAAGAAGGAAAAATTTATTGCCCTCACAAAAAGTTCACCGAATGAATTCAAATGAGGGCTCCATCGTAAATTTGGTTAGAGGGCGAAGACAACAGCAAGTTCAAGGTCTTTGCCCCTGACGTTCGCCACCAGATCTTCTTCAACACCGTAGAAATCAGATCTGCTGTGTTTTGTAATATCAAATTGCACAAAATGCAAAGGCCTCAAAACTAATTTTTATCTACGATTTTGATTTTTGGGTTTTTGAATGGTCTGGGCTCCGAGGCGGAGTAAATCCTGTTTGAACAGAAGTGATATTTTTTTTTTTTTTCGCAAAAAAAAAAAAATTGACTTATAAATTGCATATACTAAAAAAAAAAAAAAGATGGGCGCAAAAATTCGAAATCTCAACCGATTAGTTCGACCAGCTCCTCGAGCCAGCACCAAAGTCCAATAACAATCCGATTTAGAGACTTGGGAAAAAGGTTCAGTCTACATAAGCAAGATGTCAAAAAGTGAAACATGAAATGGGAGAATCAACCATCATATTCTCTCCGGCGGTGACGAATTATGGCTAATCGGTGGAGGGGCTAGCCAGGAGACTAAGACCAAGAACTACCCTCGTCTAGTCCGACCCAAGGGTAAGCGTAAGAGCCAGAAGAACCGGAAAATTATGTTACTATGACTTTCGATCTAGCGAAAGCCCCCACCCAAGAAAAAAAACACCAAGAAGAAAAAGTAAATCCCGATTGATAAAAATTCCAGTCGTGTATTTTTTTTTTTGCCCACCCCAGATGGTTTGGCCCCAGACTGCAAAAAAAAAAAATCTTCCCCTGTTGGAGGATCCCGCAGGATTTTTTTATTTCTTTCTTTCTTTTGTAGATTGTAAATTTTAACTCTAATTGTTTTTTGAGGGTTGTGCTTATTACTACCTTCGAGAGAATGTCCTCCAGAGCTTCTTTTTTGCCTTTCCCCAGCTGAATCCAGCTTCCTCAGCTTCCTCTCGAATCTCTCTTTCCCTCTCGTCTAGTCAAGGTCCATCAGATCACCCTGGTCCCTGTGCTTGATTCCATCTTGTGGCGTCTGTATTTTCTAACTCCTAAGAAATGTGATGAAATTCTTGGGTTACGACAGTTCCATCCTGCGCGCATTGGATACTAGATTTTTTACGGTATTCAGACTAGCCTCAGCGTTCTTTTGGATGCTCTCAATGTTTTTCTCCTCTTCATCGTTACCTTTCCCGATGAGCCCACACGGCTGCCCTTACCAAGCCTCCAACATTGCAATTCCTCCGAGAGGAATTGCACAGCATCTCCTATTCCACTGCCAAGTTCCAACTGCGCAGTTCACTGTCACCGACTGCAACTATCCCGATACTTGAGCGAGATTGTAGAACCATTCCACCATGCGGTCTGTGTAGTGTCTCCTTATCTTATCTCGTGTGATCTCACTTCACCTTCCAAAAATTCTGATTTCGGAGATTTGTTTGAGTCGAAACTGCTCTACGCTCGTTTCAATTTCCATCACCATCCAGATCAGGATAAATTTTTTTCGGCGCGCTAGGTTGCTTCACTTTTATTTCCTTAGAATAACCTTCAACCGTCGGTAAAATCTCTTCATTCAACTGAAGATCTAATCTACGAAGTGTTGGATGATTTCCGATTTGCTGAGATGGTCTGTCATAGAAGCTAAAAAATCCTAGTGTTCGATCCTCAATCATGATTCTGTTAAGATTTCCTAGTATTAGGTTTCATGCATTGTTTCATCTGAACCCATTCACCTACGAAGCTACTTTGTTAGTGTTTACTCGAGTCGCGATGTAATTGAGTTGTGGGGTATCCCAGGGAGATAGTTTTCGGTTTCAACATGCTATTAGCCCCCTCAGATGTAAAGTGAGTAGTTAGGGACCCCTTGCCATCTATCTGAATGGAGGAACGTACCTTTGCGTTGGATGCAATGAAGTCCATAGTGATCTGGTTATTCGGTATTGTGGGTGAATCTCCAGGCTTTGCAAGAAAATATAGAATCCATGTTTGTGGGTAGTCCAGATTGAGGCTGTTAGAAGCGGCGTGTTCTGTTCTGTCTCATAGTTTCCATCATCTAGAAGCCTCAACATCCGCGGTGATTGTTATTTCCCTAGGATTGTCGTTGTACCCATTTTCATGACGGATCTCGAAGTTATTTTTTGATCTGCACTTGGAGTCCATTGCCAGATTAATGTTCTTTCTACCTCTAACGGAACCGTGAGCCTTTGGTTCGCATCTTCGTGAAATACAATATATCTCCCGAGATCCGTAATGTTTTTTACGTCATGCTCATGTTACACGAGCGGCGTCCACGGAACCTTTGTGTTACAAGACCTTCATTTCGAGGTGGAGGACCCGCTTTATTTCCACATTGTGAGTCCCAAATCCAAATCCCCAGGTCATTCATCTCCATTCCCACCACTCTGTCCAACTGATGTATTTAGTGAGAGACGAAATTGGAAAGAACATAGCTAATCCGTTGCAGCATCTTTCTTCAGTCGAAATCAGCCAATTCACTATTTTGTTTGTTTTCCCCATATTGAGTCGACCGGTCATGCGGCCTCCAGATTTAGATAGAACATTAGCCTTCAATGCATATTATGTTGAGGTTTACTCTCCAACCCCGCTGGCTGATTTTTTCAAATGTGCTCAATAAACCGTAGATTGTACCTCTCTTTTATTTTTAATTCTAGGAACCACTTCGATAGGCAATGTTTGTGGATTATCCAGTTTATGAGCTGCACCATTGTTCCACGAAATTTTTGAAATCCAAATCGTTTCCGACATGTCGGGGTTAAGTGCATCCACTCGATTTCGTATCTGAATCGTGTAACCACTTCCCCAAATTTACATCGCGCATAATTGGATGTTTTTCAACATAGCTTGCGTACCCTTTATTTTATCACGATCATATCGCGAAATTGTCAGTGGTGCTTATTTGTTTCAGTTAAACCAAAATTCTCTTGGGGGTAAATTCCACAATCCTATCTCCTGTGGAGGTTCCCGAGTCCACCATCTTCATCATCCAAACCTAGCAGATCGCTGACATGCTCTGGCACAACCAAACTTGAAAAGAGTTCCGGAATCGTCAGTTCGATCAAACCGGTTTCCCATGACTTCGGGTAAGTCCTGTTATCGCGCTAGTTAGTTTTTTTAGCTAGACTTTGAAAAGTGTAATTTCCAGCTGAACAGTATCTTCGGTTGGAATGTTTCATGTCTGCTCCGTATCTTACTGTCATATCTTTGTACAGGTTGTAGCGCCTCCTCCCAAAAATCGTGTATCTCCTTCCGGCGCTATTTTTCTCCTTCGCATATTTTTTCATGAGTTTTTGTACTGTTTTTAACCCTTGCTCGCGTTAATTATGTTCAAGCTTTTCTCTTTATTGGTGCGCGTCTAAACCAAGTTCCCCATCTATCCATCTACCAACCTCGAGGGGTGGTTAAATTAAAATATGCTCAGCTAATCTTGTTTGGTGGTGTTTTTGAACGCGACTCACTCCTTTCTCCTCTCCCCCACCCCGTAGGGTTGGACGAATTCACGTGAATGGAAAAAGATTCGTTAATCCGTTTTCCAAACATATGGATGAATTAACAAGCTTTCCCACATTCAACCGTTGGACATTGACGAAATTATCAAAAAGGCTGTCCAACCCATGCATTTGGCATTAACCAACTAAATTTTGGTCGTTTGGGCATCGACTACGGATGTGTATCTCAAGAAAGAGCTCAACCACGAGAATCCTATGAACAGGAGCGTCTTCAGATTTCTCGCTACTAACAAATCAGACGAATTTTGAGTGAGATGAACTTGTCCTATTCCCTCCGAGCGGCCGTTCAATGCTCTAAATAGTGCATCGATAGAAAGAAGCCTTTGAGAGGATATGCCAGCAGAATTCGGTATTAACAACGAATGAAATTTTTGTCAGAAATTGTGCAAGTCCTCTTAATGTCTTTGGATCTGCTATATATTATTGGCACCAAACCCCACCAAGGGTTTGGTCCTGAGACCAGCGTGGCTATATTATAAGTCATCTCCCATGTGTACTTCCTCCCACGGAAAATTTGGTAGTTGACCAGGCCATACATGCAAGGTAGAATACGTAGAACAGAATTTCAGACAGAGCGAGATCCTGGTACGGTTATGTGTCTCCGGATGGCACCCTTTTATTCCATCAATAGGAATTCCTTCCGTTTTTTGGATTCATCCTATGGATTTACTAGGGCTGGTGTTGAGAGATCAATGACTCAATCAGACTTATGCGTGGGCTATCCTAGGATCACAGCTTCAATCTAGGTCAAAGCTAAATAGTGTAATGTAAAGCTTTCGATTCTCAAAAACAGTTCAGCCAGTGATAGGATGCCATTCCAATCAGCAGTCGATAGTCCAATCCTCGATAGAGAGGTATCAGCCTAACCTGCAGTACTCTAGAAGCAAGCTGGATTTGTCGTGGGGAAGGTTTATACTAATCCCAAGCAACATTGACCTCCAATGTGGGAAGTTTTTAATGGTACCACAACTTATCAAATGCGACTATTGAAATGCAACTTGGTCTTAACGAAAAGGTAATTAGAATTTCTGTTCATCAGAGTTATCCGAAGATGTTCCGCATACCATCACCAATTGATTTTCAACCCTGATTTGGAGGATGAAGGCTGCATCAGCGATAGCGGCTGAAGGATGAATAATGTTTGCTCACGATATAAAAAATGTGATATTAACGGTTGGAGGAATTTTTTAGATCTGATAGCATTTGGAATGAAAAACTATAAAATATGGCAGCCCCTGTATGATGATGATTGGCTCATATCCTTGAACCAATGCTCGGGACTTCACCGTAGCCAATTTTCCTTTTCAGTCAAATGGCTTCGGCGGCTGAACGTGAAAGACACGATCGTGCAATCGAGAAAATTGCAAGCGATAGAGATCGGTGGAACGAACTGACTTGAGAGAAGACTATATTAACGATAAGCTGAACGGAGTGTCGATGTCCAAACAAACCTTCAAGATGTTACTCGGCTATCAACAGTATTACAAATCTGACCCGGCGGATTGGTCCACCTAGAAGATTGTCCTTCAGAGCCTCAACGCCACTATTATCTGATGAGGATCAAAGAGCTATTCAAAGAGAATTGGCTTTAGGGCTGCTGTGGAATGCACCAGCGCGCAGGAATTTTAGTTTGGTACTTCCGGGTTGAGGAGCAAAAATAAATCCCAGCAGGAATTTTATCCTGCTGGGATTTTTTACTTTACTTGCCTGGGCTTGATATCCCGGATGAATCCCTGAGTGACCAGCCAATCTCTATCATGGTCGCTGAGAACACGCTAGCGACAATTTCCACATCTTTCGAGATCCAATTCCCAAATTGGAGGCCTGCATTTGAGAAGTTTTTTCAATAAGCAGGGTGTTTCCAACGATCGAGTCCGCCTAATAACCGCGGAGTGAGAAGCTCATTTGACGACAATTCGCATTTGAATCGCCCATTTTGTCGTTTTTTTTTCTGTTTTCCTCCCTTTTATTTATAGAAACCTGAACAAGAGCGATGTAAACACGTACATTCTCATCGAACAACCCAACTCCAATTTTGCTGTTTTTTGAGTATTTTCTTTTCATGCACATTTTCCAAAGTTTTCATTTTATCTTCGATTCTGTCTCTTACCTCCAAAAGAAAGTCGCTCTTCCCCTCCTACTCGCAAAAAAAAAAAAAAAAATTCTGGCTTCCTCAGCTAGAGACTGTTTTTTTTGTATTCCATCATTGACAAAGTCCTACAGAATATATCCAATACCCACTATCAACAACCATAGGTTTTCGCGAGGAACCCCCTGCCCCGCTCTCCCAGCCGCTTTCAAATGAAGCTCACTAGCTGCCTATAATGCCTGGAAGTGTGATTAGCAATTTATCTCCAGCCTGTACAGCAGTAGAGAGCTATTTTTTTGCAGCTGCCTATCCACTCTGTCCAGGTTTCGCGGCTTGGGTTTGAGCTGGGCGGGGTTGGATCTTGGTTGCGGACCTGTGGTTTTGGTTTTGAGCTGGAGTTTACGGATACACGCCGCTTGGTCGCTGCACTAACGATGCCACGATGTTTGAAATCGCCAAACCTATGGCGGTTTAAGATCGATGCATCGTTACAACCTCGCAGTCCTGAATAACTCACACCCCGACCCGATCACGTAGACTTCCATCGCTTTCGATGAAATTTTTTCAACGTTTGCCTGGTAACCTGAAGAGGAATTTCGACTTTTAAATCTTCTTGTTCTGCTATAGCATTGTCAAAATCATCGATTTCCGATTGCAGTTCTCGAGCTTTTTTTCCGCATCTTTCTTCTGTCTATCTCAGTCAAGGGTATAAAGAGGTTTCTTCATCTTCCAATCCCTCATACGTAGGGCTGATGATGCTAACAGGATCTTCACCCTTGGAATTTAAGCCTGCGGTTTTTTTGGCTTTTTCGCTACGTCTTTGTACGCATGCTCGTAGTACATCGATAGTCTTTTGAGTTGTCCTTGTTCATTCAAAACTTTGCGAATTTCTTTCTCGTGGGTCGTCGATCGGCATCGCTCGTAAGTGGATGCTACCTCATCCGATTCATTCAGCGCTTGTTGCGTATTTCCGTCGAATGGTTGAATTCTAGACGGTAAATCTAGTTCTCCTCCTGCGTGCTTGTTGTGTATTGAACAGCTCTACTAACGATCGCACTAACTACTTGCTTGCAGGGTTTGATTTTGTTTAAGCTGTGCTTTTAAGTCAGCACACCAAAACTCCTAGTGAAAACCAGGTTCCTCCACACCATAATTGGTTTTTGATGGTCTAAAAGCTAAAAATTTTTGCGTTTCCTTTGGATTGGCAGTTAGTTTGGTTTTCTTTTCCCACTATATCAACAAAATTCCATCGTCCGTCATCACGACCCTTTTGTGCCAGATTAAGTGACACCCCGTCCCTCGATTTTGAACTTTCCCCTGTCTTTCGATGTAATTTTCCAACGCGTAGAAATTTTTGTTTGGATTTCCAAAGCGTGTTAATCCTAAGTTCATCACCCCAGATGCCAACATCATATTAGGAGGTGGCCTGTCTTTTTGTAGATTCTTTCTTTCAACCGTCGAGTTAGACCCTCTAAAAAACTGTTTTTATCATGTTTTCAGGAACGTCTGCCTCCTTCAACGCTTCCTCGACGAGGCTGTTCAGTTTCTATCGTTCCACCTCCAAACTCCGTTTCTGTGCTCTGTCCACCCTCCATTGCACCGCCCTCTGTACACCCATACAGCTACATCCTCATCAACCGTTCCATCTCAAAGACTTCACGACGCGGCAATGGTCAAAAATCACCAGTTTTGCCGCTTTTTATTTTACCCTTAATAATAAACAAATATACAGACTATTACGGCCACATTGAATCCGTGGCGCGAAAACTCGCACTACATAGGGCTCAAAGGGTTAGCGGCGTACATAAGCACAACATCACGTACCGAGCACCATAGTCCTGGGGGGATTACTCACTCCGGTGAGATTTCCCTATATCGTAAAATGAGTCATAATCCAGGAAAGCATGCTGACATTCAATTTGGATTTGAATTCGGCAGCAGGTGCCAATAATGATGCCAACAGAACGATAGTGAACAATCTTGGAACAGTCGATAGTAATCCAAGATTGAAGTAAAACTGGAAGGAAGGAGCATCTTCACGCTGAATGACGCGGATATTTTCATTATGTGTTACGAGGATATGTGGATGACCAGCAGGGAAAGTGAAATGCGGTATAATCAGGTAATGCCAATCGGCACTGTACGAAAATCAGGAGGTGCTGCTGGAGACTCAGCGATAATGTGCGGCTGATGTTAGCGGTTGGAAAATTTTGCTTACGATAACCTCTTCTGCATCCCTCGGGATTTTGGAGAATGCTGTCCCTCACACAACCTGTTCCTTCCAGAGTGAAACTCAAATATCCTTGTCTTACGAGCCCTGACGTTAACGATTTTGGCAAAGTCGTAGTGAGCACTGCCACAACAGCCAGCTATACAATTTCCGATATTCACCTGGAATTTGAAGGCTTTGAGATCCTCTGAACGATGGCTACGATCCTTAAAAACGCAACAAATTTGTAGATTCACTGTGTGTTCGACAACTCACGAGCACATAACAAGGAAGCTGTGAATAAATCTATACAATCTGGCATTTCTCAATGGCACCAGACCTCAGTCCAAGAGCCATGAGGGTTTTCAGTTTTGTTCTTGGATCCAAACGATGGAGGAGCAAACTACCAAAGAGACTCTGAAAGTTCTACAACCGCCAACTTAAAAACGGTTTTCCGTCCAATGGATTTAATCCCAATCAGCTATGTTTCTAGCGGAATGAGACCAACTCAGATGTTTAACAAAATCAGAAAACATTTTTGCCCGCGGAAAAAGCACATCACGTTCCCTCATTCTTTCAAGGAAGGTGCATCTGGCGATGTGAGTTTGCCATAATATCCTACCCACGAATGACGGTCTTTGTTGGATTGAGTCTAGCGATGAAATGACAACAATTCCCAGTAAATTGAGAAAATCGAAGGTTTGGACAGTCACATCCACATAGAGATGAAAAGGGCAAGCCGCTGGAAACCTAGACGCCTACGTATTTTACGTGCAGGACGGCAATCTGAATTTCGAAAATGGACGGCTGAGTTGGCGTTCAAAATACGAAATAAAAAATGGGATAATCCGAAATTTGCACACAGCGCTGTGAATTCAGGCGAGACTATGTCGGGGAAGACAAGAATTCATTTGGGATCTCCTCATGAAAAAGAAGACATAGATTTTTTCGGATTACGTCGTGATAATCTGCCCAAACTGGAGCAGCAATAACGCCTATCTAATCGGCGTGGTGATCAATGATCCGATCAGGTTTTTATGGTTCACCCGAAGAATGTTTCCTCCTCCACATCCTCCAAAGGATGATGTGTTTCAAACAGCAATCAAGTTTTTAACTGGTCATAGGTAAAATGACTGACGAACAGGTTCTTTTTTTGATCGAACAGTATCGCCGAAGAAGGATCAACAAAAAAGAAGCGCTTTGATAAAGCTAGCGTGTTCCAGACGGCACTAAATGTTCTTTGTGGATTTTGGTCTCAGCTTACATCGCTGTTCCAAAAACTGTCAGGAGGCAGGTCAAATGATTGGATACTTTTTGGTGCAAGAAACGAAGATGATTTTGACACGATTATGAAGGAGATTAATGGTGGTAACCGTCTCCGTCCGAAAGAAACTGAACAAAGATTGGGAGCAAAAGCAGTATTCGAAATTGTTTCTATTTTGCATCCTCCACCCCTCGCGGGTATGATATGAATAAATAAAATAATTCTGACATCGACAAAATCATCGTGAAGAAGCGAAGAGGTGTTGAGTCCCGAGCTTTCTCACAACTCAGAGGTTTGATAGTGACACGAGGGAAAAGCTGCTCCAGCTTGTTGTTTCTTCCTGGGCCGAGCAAAGAATTTCTCGGAAAAATTATACCACATCGGAAAAAAAAAAAAAAATTTGAAAAACAAAAAAATTCGAAAAAGCTTGAGCAGAAAGAAATCGAAATTAGATGCTCGATACGAAAGTCGGGATTGGAGCTTTGGTGGACAAAGACCCGAAAAAAAAAAGCATATCGTCTCTGCTTACTCCCACATTGTAAATTGCTGCTTCCTGGAAATATTACTCTCAACAATCGTGAGGAACTGGAAGAAAAGTTTGAATGAAGCACCTTTCATACATTTGGGGGCCTCTGAGCACTGGACGGTAGCATTTATCAAAACTTTTTTGAAAGATGGTTGGCTCCTATAGAAACTTTGCTGCTGACCGTAAATCACATTAGCAAGTAAAACAGCTTCCTCTTGAAAACCCTTCCCTTGCTGAACTAAGGATGTTGGTGTAGATAAAATAGATTAAAAATTCCTATTTCCAAGTTTATTTCGGTGAATAGGAATTTTTTTGTTTGCTCAGATATGCTTCAGATGGTGCTCAGATTCTGAGCCAAGTGCTCATTATTAAGGCTCAGATACCTGAGCAATGATGCTAAGATGATGCTCAGAAAAATTTAGATGTGCTCAAGAATTTCCAATAAATAAAATTGGATAATCATCGATCAGCAAACTGCGGAACCAATTCCCAAAAACGAAGAACAACTCCACAAAAGTGGAAAAACCACCAGGAAGTTGACAGCACCGTCGTCCAAAAAGTTAAAAAGCTGAAAAAAGTTGCGGCGGGAAAAGCTTTAGCCGCCAAAAAAAGAAGATCGCAGTTAAAGCTTTCAAAGAAACGAAAGTTGAACAAAACCAGATCCAGAGCCTAAAAAAAAATGATGATTGGTCATCCCTCTTGTTCTGTAGTGGAGTAAATCGTTAGTGTGTATTTAGTGCAGCTCAGAGGTTGCTCGTTGGATATGAGAACTGACAGCTACGCCACCAGCTCCACCACCACTGCCAGCTCTAAATCAAGAGAGAACAAAGTATCTATTCAACGATTTCGTCGATGATTTCTAAATTCCCTTGGTTGAATACCCAGCTGAGGTAATTTTTTTAATAAAATGTGGGATGTAATCTGCAAAGATTGTGGATCTACAAAAGACTAGACTTCTTTGGTTGTGAAAAGATCTGCGAAAATTGTGGATCTGAAAAATAATACCAGACTTCTTTGATCGCTGTAAAATGTGATCTGAAATATAATTCAGACTTTACCGATTGTGAAAGATCTTCAATATCGCTGACGATGGAGTGAATACATTTTCCAGATGATTACTCGGAATGTCCAAAAATTAGTGATGAAATGTCTGAATCGAAAACATATGAACAGACAAGACCAATTGAGCTTCAAGGGATAACATAATATATATCAGGCAAACTTTTCGGGATTACGGTGATTTAAGTTGACAAATTTTAACAAAAGTTTGTCGAAGTCTCAACCAAGTAAAAAAGGATATTAAAAGTCTTGAAATCAGACCTGGCGCTCAAACACAATTTACAAGTCGTTCATTCGATTTAACATGAAATACAGTAAATCTCCCATAGAAGATTTGGAAAACGATCGGTTTTGATATACAATCTGATGTGGAAAAGCTGTTAAATTTTACTGGAGTGTCAAGCCTAGAGGTAAGAGAAATTATTTCGATTTCCGATATGTGCTGTATCACTACTCAAACAAGAAAATACCCCGTGACCCTCGATGATTTCAGAGATTAGAGGGGTTAATAACATCAAGAAAACTGTGTGAAGATTTTGATCTACAAATATCAAGAGAAAAAATCG
Source organism: Ophioderma brevispina (assembly GCA_023653785.1). Classification (NCBI taxonomy): domain Eukaryota; kingdom Metazoa; phylum Echinodermata; class Ophiuroidea; order Amphilepidida; family Ophiodermatidae; genus Ophioderma; species Ophioderma brevispina. The sequence goes on along the minus strand of JAMKCH010028970.1, from coordinate 5,686 downwards.
AAGCCAAGAGTTCAGCTCCTCAAAAAATGAAAAATGACGGTTCAAATTCCAAGCACGGAAATTGAGATACTTGTATGAACCCGGAGAATCTGAGGGAGATTCAAGAAGGCGAGCAACCGACCCAATTTTGGTCTCTGGAAAACATACAACGTCGACGGTGTTATGTGAAGAAGAGTGGAGATCCAATTGTACTACTAACGGATGGTGCTCCAAAGAGGAGCCTCCGCTAGCAGGGAATGTTGATCGGTTCCTGAAGGGACAGTCAATACTCCAAAAAATTTGAAGGTAACGAGCCTTGCCAAAAAAAAAAATTCTATCAAATTAATTTTTGATAGAATTTTTTTATGCTTTTTCAACATCTTGTACCACATTATTTGTTTTGCTGTAGGTTTATAACAATTTTCTTTTGGTATGATTTTGGAAATACATACCTCTTCTAACCACATAATTCTTTTGCAGCAGCATACAGGCTAGGAAAGGTGTCTCTTTCATCCTTTCCGAGGCAAATGGCAATAAATGGAATGGTGTTTGTCATGCTTTCCTATGCCCACAGGGCTTTTTGGATATTAGCCGCTGGCGTTAGCAATTGAAGATTGTCAATGTGGTTGTTTGTCTTGTATTGTCAATATGATCGACTTGAAGCTCTACTGGAATTTCCCCCTTTGAAACACTCGTATACGAAGCGATGTACATAAAAAAGCTGTGAGGACACCATCAAAAAAGGTTACTTCAAAATATCCTCCATTGCTGAGACGAGGATTCAAAATTATCTTTGTTTTCAAATTCAGAAACATTCCATCCTCTTTTCACACCATAATTACGGTAAACCGAATGGTGTGCACGTTGCAGCCCGGCATTTGATTTTCTATATATTACAAAACTGTATAGGCCAAAATCATTTTTTTTTTTTTGCAGAAATTCAAAAAAAAAAATTATCCCGTTCTGGCACCAACACCCCGTGGTGGGAAAAAAAAAAAATCCCTGGTCAAACAAGGGATGTACCGCTCCAACCCCGTAGGGGTTGGATTTACTTTTTCTTCTTGTGTGTTTTTTTCTTGGGTGGTTTCGCTAGATCGAAGTCATAGTACATATTTCGGTCTTCTGGCTTTACGCTGACCTTGGGTCTGACTAGAAGAGGTAGTTCTTGGTCCTCGATCTTTTTAAGGGGGGGGTTTCCCCTTTTTTTTCTGGCTAGAACCGATGTAGTCCGTCTTCTTCGCCGCCGAGAGAATCATGATGAGTGATTTCCATTGCTGGTTTAACCTTTTTGATATCTTCGATCATGTAGACTGCACCTTTTTCCAAGTCTCTAAATGGGATAGTTACTTGGCCTTCTGGGTTGCGGTCCTCGAGGAGCTGGGTCAACTCATCGGTTGAGATTTCGATATTTTGCGCCATCTTTTTTTTTGTCGTATATGCAAATTTATAAGTCAATTTTATTTTTTTTTGCAAAAAAACAAATCCCTGGTCAAACCAGGGATTTACTCGCTCTCGGAGCCAGCAGACTCATTCAAAAACCAAATCAAAAATCGTAGTAAAATTTAGTTTTTTGAGCCCTGTATGTTTTCGTGCCATTTGATCTTAAAAACACAGGCAGGTCTGATTTCTTCACGGTGTAAAGACGCTCGGTGAGATGAAAAGGTCCGGGGCGAAGACTTGAAACTTGGTGTTGTCTTCGCTCACCAAATTTACGGATGGAAGCCTCATTGAATTCAATTCGGTAGTAAACTTGAATTTAGTAAGGGCGTAAATTTTTCCTTCTTCGAGAAACATCGAATTTTGAAACTGCTTTTGTTTTTGCAAGCGAGCTTCGAATTTCTCAGCTGACGGGATATACATGCCATTTGATTTTCTGTATATGGCAACATTTATAAGCGGAAGCAGCTCCGATGGAGCTGAGTGGGAGTGCAAAAGTGATGCCCGATTGGGGTTCCCCGAAGGCCACTTTGTGGCCTTGAAGGGGAAAGTGTAGAGGGCCCCAAACGGGGGCCAGGGGGGGAGGGGGGGCAGGGGAACCAATGTGGGCATGTAGTCACGGAGGGGCTGCGTGGATGGGTTGGAGAGGGTTTGCTCGGCAAACCCTATATGGAAACCCAGTCGCTGGAGAGGAGGAACTGCTGTGGGGTGTAGAGGAGGGCTATGTGGTTGGCAAAAAAAAAGTAACGGGGGTTGAAGGAGAAACTGGCGCCGAGGTTGTGACCAAAATTCCCACTCTCTATGACGCCTGATATTGTATTACAGGCATGCATGTTCACTTTGTTGCAGAAAAGTAGTCCACTATGACGTCTGATATTGTACTTTAAGCATCCATTAACTTTGTCAAGAAAGACCACTATGATGTCTGATATTGTACTTTACAGCATTCCATTGTCACTGTCACAGAAAAATAGACCACTATGATGTTCCTGATAATGTTACTTTGAAGCATTCATTGTCACTTTGTCACAGAAAAATGACCACTTATGACGTTCTGACCACCCGACTCCTGTACTTTGCAGCCAGTCATGTCACTTTGTCACAGAAAAAATGAGCACTATAACGTCCTTGATATGTACTTCTCAGCATTCCGTGTCACGTTGTGTCACAGAAAGAAGACCACTGTGACGTATGATATTGTACTTTACAGCATTCATGTCACTTTGTCTCAAAAAAAGTGGCCACTAGATGTCTGTCTGATATGGTGACTTACAGCATTCATATCACTTTGTCTGCAGAAAAGTAGACCACTCTGACACTGATATTGTACTTTGCAGCATTATGTTCAACATTGTCACAGAAGAAAAAGTGACCACTATGACGTTTGTAGTTCATGTCACTTGTCACAGAAAAGTGACCACTATGATGTCTGATATTGTACTTTACACCCATTCATATCACTTTGTCGCAGAAAAGTGACCACTATGACATTTGATATTGTACTTTGCCAGCATTTTTTTCCTGTCAAGTTGTGCACAGAAGGGAAAAGTGACCATTCGTGACAGTTTTGCAGCATTCATGTCAACCTTGTCACAGAGAAAAGTGACACCTTGACGTCGAATTTTTACTGCTCTTTACAGCATCATGTCACTTTCTCACAGAAAAGTGACCACTATGACGTCTGATATTGTACCCCCCCCTTTACAGCATTCAGTCACTTTGTCGCAGAAAAAGGGAAAAATGACCACTATGACGTCTGATATTGTACTTTGCAGCATCATGTCACCTTTGTCATAGATAGAAAGACCACTATGATGTCTGATATTGTACTTTACGCTTACATTCACTTTTTAAGAAAAAGAGAAAAAGTGAACCACTGTACCTCTGATATTGTAATTTAAGCATTCGTTGAACACATTGTCACAGAAAAAAAGTAGACCACCTTTGACGTCTGACATGAAATGTTGCAACACCCCTGCCCAAAAGAAAAAAATATATATTTCATAGCCATATTAGCTCATATTTGAAACAATCCTTGTGTTGCCCAATTATATTACTCTCTTTAACAGGCCACACAGATTAAGAGTATGAAGAAGGCCTTATCATAGACCTGCAAAGGGATTCGGCATGTATGAGAGCCTTGCAAGATTCATCAACAATACCCGAATCCACACTACTGAGTTCCACAGGGTGGACCATCATCAAGATCAATCCAGGCAACAAGTCCTTGATTCAGGTCATGTTGGTGTATGAGGTACTGGGTTCTAACCACTCAAAAGTTTCACTTAATTGATCTTTTGATATGACATGCATTCATGTGTAGAGCACCAGTTAACAGGACACTGTGTGTTTTGTAAAACCATAACAGTGTAAAATACATTTTGACAGAGTTTTTAAAATAAAAAAGGTCAAAGGTCAAAGGCCGCGAAATTCTAGTTTGGAAAAACTTTGATTATGAATTACATTGTATTGATGATGCATGATTATACCACTGAGTAACCAATCAAAATAGACTTTCTATACATATGTGTACAAACCTTTCTTATCATTGATGGCTAACTACACCACAATGACCCAATGTGATAACCAGTAAATTGGCCTTGTAGTCATCAGAGGATAAAGGCATTTCGTTGATGCTTAGCCACCTCATTTTTAGGCCGTCCATCCAATAGGAAGACCTATGGACAGCATGATTCGTGTTCAGTCTTGTGGTGTGTGTGTCTTTTGGTATACACTTTTGGTTTTTAAAATTTGTCTAGCATTTTAGTTGCAGTGATCGACAAGTTCATACTTGGTATGATTTTGCATTGAGGCCAAATGGTCCGTATGTGGGGCCACAGATGAGGAGTTCAAAGGTCATTCAGGGGTCACTTAGAGTCAGATCTTGTGCATGAGGGTACCTTTGTGGTGAAATGTTGTCTAGATTTTGTGAAGTAGTGATGGATCAAAGTCATACTTGGTGCGTATACATTGAAGAAAGGGGTCTATGCGGTCCGAGGACCGATGTAATTTATTTGTTTATGGTTCACTAGATATCCCCGAAAAAAGATCATTTCCAAAGTTTTAGGTATTCGATAGGCGTTTTGATGTCATTAGCAAATTTTTGTATCACAGTGTCCCATAGGGCGCGGGTGTAAATCTGTCCATTACGGACAGGAGAAGCAAAACAACACAATTATGAATTCTTCAAGCAAGTAGATCAAATTTGCATGTAAAATTAGGACAAATACTATACTTAGGCCAGCCGGGACAAAATATTGAACAAACTATTTAGGTAAGTCGGGGGGATGAGGCAGTGGAGTGGGGATCATGAACATGACCCCTTAAATACAACAATTTGTTTCATTCAAGCGAAATAAGTAAAATATGTGTTCCTCATTAAATCTGTCTTTGTGTCTAATATGGTTCAGACTGCTTATGGTGATGCTCGATGGAAAAGCTTGGAAGTTCCCTAGGAAATGGTCGGGTGGAGCTTCTTGCTGGACCTGAGGAGCCCGTCTGTTCTGGGTAGGTATTTCATTTATAAAGGTACCACTTGACCAAATTTGATATGAAATTAAAAGTGGTTCTAGTTTTTGTTTTTCAAAGGACGAATAAGGATAAAATAAGGCCTTTCACAGTTCTTACTGCACATGGCTGGTAGAACATTAACCACTTTCTGGTGGGTGGGTGATGATCAAATGTACAACTTAGAAGGGGTAGATGATTTCCTGCAAAATGCACAGCTGATCTATCACGTGATGGTTTGATGAAGAAACCACTTGCAAGCTTGTGGCCAAGCATTATAGAAGCTGTATAGTTACAGTTGCATCTTTTGGCTTAATTTTGAGTTATTGTACACTGGCCACTGCTCTGACCTGGACTCAATGCACTTTATGATACCGGAAGTACACCTGATTCTACTTGACCACCCAACTGCACATGTGAGGTCTGAACTCAAAAAGGGCTTATTAAAAATTAACAAATTATCTAGTTTCAAAATTTGTTAATGAGTGCAGGGGTCAGTATTTCAAGAAATCCCGACAAAGAACCAGGGCTTGTCAGTTGTACCAAAACGTGGCTGATGTGTGGAGATTCGCATGCAAATGTGTAGACAAACCATCTTTGAATAACTGGTAAATATTATTCTGGTCATTCTTCTTTAGCCATCATAGTATCTTATACGGATGTTAAAAAATTGTTAAAAGGTTAGACAAATAGGATGAAGAAGAATAGAAAGTTGTAAATATTCTGAAATAATAAAATAATTTTTGCACGGTGTTTCAATCGA
>JAMKCH010028969.1:0-17667 GCA_023653785.1 Ophioderma brevispina | reverse complement strand
TTTCATCATTGGATCCCCAAGAGTGAGCTCGCCATTAATCACATCCAACCACTTGGTCATCGCAGAGCATTGTCACTCTTTTCCCACCGGCATGTTTGATGGCAAGCACAAGATCTCCTCAGCCGCTGCTACCTGACCTTTTTTTTTATTTCAGCCGGTAATATTCCATGGTGGATCGAACCATGGATTATATAAGAGCCCTTGAAGTTGTCTCAAGATAGGGTGGAGCTCGACGGAAGCAATTCAAGTCGCTGGACTGGCAGTTATAACCATTCACAGGCGATCAAGCAGGGCCATCCAAGAGAAATTATGGGCCCGGGAGAACCTGGGGAAGAATTTGAAAGTGTATAGTGGGTTTGAATGGCCATGTGCCGCATCGCGGGGGTACGTGTGGGAGCTGGTAATGTATACTTGTCCGGCTTGAGTAAGGGTGAGTCATAGCTGTATCGCAGGGTTAAATGTGCAAATCGCAGTAAAACCGCAGTTGTAATTGGGAATGTTACAAAGTCGGGGTGAGTGATCCGCATGCACAATAGCTGCGTGGAAGCTATGACAACACGTACGTGGTTAAGGCTAGACGAAATATAGTTGATGCAACCTAATGGGTGTTTTTGTTTGAATTATTCATACGTAGAGTGTTCGGGGGTGGGTGCGGTGCGGTCCCGCATGGAAACCGTTTGCAATGTTTTGCCTTTCAAAAAGCACATTTTCTCATGAAATGTGAGAAAAACAAACGAAATCTAAGTGTTTCACTCTTAATGATAGAGGTTATTTGATCATACGGGTTTTAAAAAGTAAAATTTCTTTTTTAAAATATTTGTTCTAGTTTGTTTGAAATAATCAATATATATATATAGATAATATATATATATATTATAAGATATATATATATATATATATATCATATATCTATATAATTTATATATATATAGAAAAATTGTTAGTGGAACCACATGGAGAGGTAATAATGAAGCGGCCCGGGGGGTGGGTGCAGGCACGAAGCGTGGAACCCTGAAGTGTTCACTTTCCAAAACACATTTTCGAATGTTTATTATTGCTATTTTAAATTGGTATTTCAAGTAGTCCGATTTCATAAATTGCATGACCAACCATTTAAAAAACAAAATCTTATGTTTTTTCTGTTAATTGCTCAAAATCAAGACCAGGCCCTGCACTGAACTTCTTAACCGTGCAGAGCCCCCCCCAAATGGAAATTTTATAGGTTACAGAGTATTTTCTCATTAACATAGTAGATAGCATTGTCGCAGGAGGGGGCGATGGGCCTCTCGTATTATACCAATTGCTGTTCTTTCTCTCTCTTCCACCCCTCTCTCTCACTTTCTCTCCCTCTCTGACTTTGTCACCAAAGGTTGACTTTGATTGAAATATCACAATAAAACCAGCACGGAAACAAAATTATTAAAACAATCTGGTACTGGCAAACGTTTGATAAAGTAGCCCTGATGTGTCCGTCTCAGCTAGTGCCTGAAATTTAAGATTCAAAACTGTCATCCACTATCCTCTGAGATCTTTTGTTTCTTTAATCCTAAAAGAACCGGGCTTTTGGACCCATCTCACCGCCGGGGAGGTGTGTGTGTGTGGTGTGGGGGGGGGGGGGGGTGGAGGGATTCCGCACCCCTAGTATCTTGGAAATGGATTGAGGAACTATCATGTGTGGTGGTACCAATGGATAGCTATGACCTCCTGAGTCCATTGCTACCAAAAAAGTTACAAAACATACCTTGTATGACAGTGACGTCAACCATGAGGTCATGCAAAAATGCGGAAAAATCTAAAAAAAATTGCAAAATTCATGTTTTTCACCATTTTTTCAAGCAAAAGTTGGGATTTGTGGCCATGGTGTGTGTCAAAGTATGGGTACACATTGATCTTACTACAAAAAATCAAATAAGATAAAACATAGGGTAACTGTTATCCTTAGCAACAAAAAAATTGGATTTCTGCGGTTCCGTGTAATTTCAATTGGAACTAGCTTTTCTTCCACATGCAGTGCGCGATTAAGTAACGCCGTGTCGTCACCATAGGTCTGATGTTGTTCACAATGGTTTTAAAAATCGAGCGCAAGGCTTCAAAGAAAAAAAATCATGTATTTTGGTTTGAAAAAATAAAACAAATAGGTGAGATACAACAAAAACTGTGAGGAGCCCCCCCCCCCCCCCCCCTCCCCCCCCCCCCGGGCCTTTTTAAGGGGTTATTTTAATATTTTTGTTATTCTTTCCGGCGGAGATCCAGGCACGCGCCCCGAAACTCCCAGAATATTGCCCTGTGTCCTGATATTTAAATTTTGTATGGGCCCCACTATGTAGACCCCAGGCTCGGGGTCAATTACCCCTTTGACCGCCCCCCCCCCCCTTCGGCGGGTTACTGCCAATAAGTTTTCTGAAAAAGTCTACGGTTTCGATGGATTTACTACAGTTTTCCAAGTCAAATGTTCACTATTTTCAACCAATAGTATTCAAAGGCAAGCTTAAAGGTCATGTTGGTTCAAATATGTTTTATTAGCACATACCAAATATAAACATAAGGCAGTTTTTTCAAATGTCCATTTTGCTAAACAAAATATCAATTAGCTCAAATAATTTGCCTTAGTGAATCAAATATTTGTTCCAACAGTTCCTATGGCGCACCCAAACCAATATTTCAATAAATTCTTGGTTGTCAGGAAACAGTGGTTGGTGCCATTAAAGTTCCATAAGATGATTAAAACGTTAAGGGATTTTTGTGCAAGAAAGTTGATTTTGACTTTAAAAAATTCAACCGAAACAATTTTTGCGTTATCAGTACTTCTAAATTGTAGCATAATGTGTCAATATCTAGAAAGAAACAATGGGAAAATGGGGGAGGGAAAAGTTTTGTCAGGGGTCAAATTAAAGAAGTCTAATGTTTGAAATCTACCACAAATTATGCATCTGGTCATGAGGATTATTAAAAAGAAGGTTGATAGGTTCATTTCTATGGTCATTAGTTAAGAATCTTGGCTCATAAAAAAAAAAAACGGTCATCCTGGGTAAAGTCTTTCGGCGTGATCCGAGTTTGACGAAACTCGTCTCAATGTTGTTCTGGTCATATTCTATAACAGAAAATGGCATGATGCTCTATATTAAGTATGCAAATTAGATGGTAGGTAGTAATGACCCATAGCAGGGGGGGCCGGCACCAAGGTTTAGCGTCGTTTGCCGTTCCCATTAGGTTTTAGCACGTAATCACGAAAACTGACAAATATTCTAAAGTCGAAAAATGTTATATCACTATTTTTACACTCCAAAATCGTTATTCCGTTGGAGTTGAAGAATCAACTTCAGTTGTAAGTATTTTTTTGTATTGAAGAACGTTACAAACGGGATTCATTGGAACGAGGGAGGCTTGTTTGACTTCATGTTCAATCGCAGGGTCCCCGCTATTTATAGCTGCGACCATGTACCAGGCCCGGTGAACCAGTTTCGCATATGCACACCGTGGAATGATTCGTTGACCTGCATGTTGCAATCCTCTCATGTCGGGTCTTTAAAAACGATTTGATGATAGTTTTTGCAGCACATTATGCAATCACCGATAAGCAAGGCAATTTAAACGGTCTCGCGGCCCGTACGGGGGAATTCACATCGCCACTCATGATATATTTATATACGCGCACAGTGACTTCATGTTGCAGCTCGTCCTCCAATGACGCGTTCGGAAGTTTTTGCGGATGAATGACACTTGGCCGCCCCGCCGCTCACTGACCAATAGGATATGTAAACAATTGTACATTTTTGCATCTAATTATGTGAAAATAACCAAATGTTGTGAAATGAGATTATATTGGGGACCACTTTGAAAAAGAATAGTATCATTCTGAAATATGTATCCCAGGATGACCTTGACCTTTATTCCCTATAACTATTAAAGGTGCAACAAGAGATTTTGGGGCACATATATTGTGTCATATGTTAGTGATTTATTAGACAAGACCCAATGAGTTCTGAACAAAACAAAAAATGCAATTTCTTTGCTTAAAGCAAAATTTGTACCCATGCTTACAAATTTCCCCCTGTATTAAACACCCAAGAACACATTTAAACAAGAATAGTCTTTTAAAAAGACAACCATCGCTTAGCGAGGATGTTAGTTAATGAATAGGTTAGTGTAAAACTTGAGATCATAGGAAAAAGCCCTCTCGTATTAGAGAGATGATAAATAATCACAGGGTATATATAGCATCATCCATTACTCATGCATCAACCTTTATTTGAAATAAAATGGGTTTGGAAATGCCAGCCTTACAGCCAGATTCATTTCTGTAGGGGAGTGCCCGCCTGTTATGAATTTTTCTAACTTGTTCAGCAATGTGGAACATTGTGGGTAACTTATCATCAAATAGATCTAAATATTTTAACACAACCCTTATTACACCAAGATTACAAAATTCAAACTTATCAGGAAAACAGGTTTGGGGAAACAAAGCTTTTCACTATGAGGCAATGAAGTATCCTATGGCACATTCTATAGTTTATTCCCAGTGTATTTAGAACACACACCCCCTGAGGTTTGTGTATGATATATGATACCTAGAAGACAAAGTTTAGATCATGTCAATGAATGTACAAGTACACCCGTTGAACTGAGCCCTTGGTGATGAGCATATTGTAAATCATAGTGTTGTTATCTGGGGCATGTACACATAATGGTACTCTCAAGACAATGGGTCAGATATCCATTAAATGTCAATGAATTGAGAAGTTATCCACTGTTATGGGTGGGCTGTCATCCAATCCAAAAGTTTTGTTTTAGGCTGTGTAGGAAATGTGTGTAAATGAATTTCAACTACCCAACTGCATGACTGTGATATTCTGCCAATCATTGCTTGCTGCACCCAATGCTAGGACAACTTGCAATGTTGTGGCTTTTTAAATCCACTTCCAAACTTTATACCATCTCGATTGAAAAAGACAAACATCGCTTAGCGAGGATGTTTAGTTCTTAATATGTTAGTGTAAATTACTGGAATAAATTAGGAAACACTCTCGTGTGTAGAGAAATTATATAACACAGTATATTCAGCTTCATTGCAAACCATACTAATGAATCAACCTTTAATTTTAAAAACCACAGGTTTGGAAAAATGCCAGGCTTATACAGCCATATCTATTACATAGGTGAGTGCCCCCTGATTGTTTAGCAATGTGGACCATTGTGGGTAGTTTATCAATCAAATAGATTCTAAATATTTTAACCACAGTCTATTGCACCAAAATTACAAAATTCAAACTTACAGGAAACATGTTTTAAAACAACGCTTGTCACTATGAGGCAATGAAGTATCAACTCCTATGGAACAGTTGAATATAGCTTTCATTCACAAGTGTATTTAGAAAACACACCCCCTGAGTTTTGTGTATATGATACCTAGAATACACAAGATCAGTTCATGTCAATGCATGTACAAGTACAACCCACTGAACTGTGCCCTTGGTTGATGAGTATATTGTAACTCATAGTGTGTGTTATCTGGGCATTGTACACATAATGGTACTCTCAAGGCACAGGCATATACCATGTCCTTAATTCTTAAAATAATTGGAACCAGAGGACTTTGTACTGCTACATGAGACAACTACCCAACTCTGCATGACTGTGATATTCTGCCAATCATTTGCTTGCTTCACATATGCTAGGGTAACTTGCAATGTTGTGGCTTTTATCCACTCCGACTTTATACCATCTTCGATGGAAAAATGACACCCATGATTTTTAGATTCTCCATACAATTCTGTATTAGAAAACATTGGTGTTAAAATATTGTATATGAAAAAAACTAAACCAAAACATTACATTTCCCCTTGTACTATATGGTATGTCGTGTTCACTGCGACGACCAATAGAGGTAGACGTTTAAATTCACATATAGAAGTCCCATGGATGCAAATGAGGGATTTCAATTGGTTCCGTCATACGCTGTATGACATTGTAGCACTTGACGGAATGAAGAGCAATACCTCATTTGCATCCATGGACTTCTATATGAAAATGTCTACCTGAGTAGACGAATGACTGGTGATGACAACCGCTGATGCTATTTTATTGAGTTGTCAGTTGATTTCCTTGGGATTTCCAGAAATGTGAGTTACTCTGTGCCTGGGAGTGCCTGTGTTTCAGATTAGCAACCATTATGAGGTGGAAGTGATCTATGGATTTTGCATCTACCTGTTTTGCACCTGGACCACATTAATACACGGTAGTGTGTCCACCAAGTTTTTAAAAATATCAACCCAAAAAATACAAAAAAATGCATTAGAACGTCCATGATACAAGCGACACACACCGGAAATATATTAACAGAAACAAACTTCCGTGTTTTTGACGCGTGTTTCACTGGTAAAGCCACTAGGTGAGCGTATCGTTGACAATCACTTAACTGCTCTTTTTCCCTTTTCACAAAGCACATTCAGTGCACTGTGCATTTATTATCATATGATCTCATATTGACATGCATAACATTACATAACTGTTGTATACAATGTATAAGAGGATGAACTATTATAGACAAGGAACAATTTGATGTTACGCAGACATCTAATTGATAAAGTAATTGAACTAGATATTGATAATGGACTATTATTATCCCAAACATCAACCATTAATTTAAACCAGGCTTGTGTTTTTCTAGTGTACATTAGCCATACAATATTCTTTTAAAAATTCATATATCAAGAGGCTAAACATTAACCTTGCACTAATAGCACTAGAGACTGGAAATACTCCAAATGGAAAGAAGGATACGTGCTCAAATATCCCACACAACGAGGAGTTAATATTAATTACATGAGTCAAAGACCTTTAAGAAGACCAAAAGAAACAATCCAGCCGAAACCAAGATGGCCAAACCAATCGGCCATCCTGGATGCAAGCACGGGTTGATAAGAGATGAACCCTGCATGGGGTATACCCATAGTAGGGAGCATTACACGGAACACATTAAAAAAAATATGCGAATTAACAGCAAAAATTGTGTTCATGGTCTGTCTTTATTCTGTCCAATGATTTCTGCATTTCACTAGTGGATCACTAAAACAGTGTTAAACTATTACTGTTGAAAGTACATGTATGCTGTGTAAACAACAACAGTATAAGCTTTTAAACTGGTTACAGTTTAAAGCCAGTAAGCATTTATAGTTTAAAAGTTTAAAAAACAACTATTGTTTAATCATTTAAACTATGTCAAAGATTTAAGCTTTTAAACTGCTATTAGAAGGGAGGCTATTTATATCAACAAAAGTTTAAAAATTTCTACACTCACGAATTAGAGTGCAGGGGGCCATAGAAAGGTACCACCAAACATTGAAAACAATGATCAAAACCTATTGTTTTGAATTTGAGAGGGATTGGGATGAGGGAGTTCATCTCCTGTTATTTGCTACCAGGGAGGCTGTAAAAGAGTCAGTAGGATTCAGTCCATTTGAGTTGGTGTTTGGTCACAAAGTAAGGGGTCCATTGAAACTACTGAAAGAAATGTGGTTGTGTGAAAATCCTGATATGAATCTGTTAGACTATGTGTCTTAATTCAGACACAGGCTACAAATAGCCACAGGAATTGACAAAATCTCAAGCAGAGCCAGGCAAAAATGAAGGCATGGTATGACAAAGATGCCAGAAACAGAGTATTCAAACCAGGTGACAAAGTTTTGGCACTTTCCAATACAAGGGCATCCTTAGCAAGCCAAGTATTCTGGATCATATGAGATTGAAAACAAAGTGGGAGACCTTGACTATGTAATCAAAACACCAGGTAGACGTAAAAAAATATCACATAAAAATGCTCAAAGATGATAAAGAAAGATATGACCCTGCAAAACATGTGTGTTCAGTTTCCAGTGCTAGTTTTGAGAGTGCTGATGCCATCACAGAGTCAGTAGCTGATCAAGACAGCACTGTAAACAAAGAAAATGATTATGGTGTCACTTTAGACAGGAAACTAGGTGAATTGAAAGAATTAATTCACAAGTGGGAAAATATATTTCCTGATGTACCCAGTGAGACACATTTCATAAACCATGACATTGATGTAGGTGAATCAGAGCCGATAAAGCAACATCCTTATAGGGTGAATCCAATCTAGTGGGGGATCTTATGTGAGTGTGAAAATCTGGATTAAATTGTGAAACTTGGTACACAAGTAATTTATACATTCATAATAAAATAAATTGATGGAAGCACTTGCCAAACCCCTTTCATGACCTGATTTCAAAGTTTATACACAGGGGTAAAAGTTTTAAAATGTTCTGATTCTGTTGTAAAGCACACCATGATATTTGTCTGGTTACAAGGATTCCAAAAGTATAGTTTATACTACATATGGCTTATAGTTTTTAAATTATGGGGTAAAAACTGTAAAAATGATGAAAAAGACAATTTTGGTTTGTACAGGGGTCAAAAATTAAAAGTTGCTCCAATATTTGTAAAACGTGGTTCAAGTTGTTGTTTTAGCTCATAGAATGAAATATAGTTTTGACTATCTTACGTGTTTGGTTATTAACCAAAAAGTTGAATAAAGTCAACAGGTATTGGCATCTATTGGATTCTATTCAGGCGCGGATCCAGGGAGGGGCGGAGGGGGCGCGCGCCTCCCTGTAATTCTGCAAAATCAGCCCATTTTGGACAAGTTTAGCCTTTCAGTCCCCGGTAATTTTGACGTTTTTCAAATCCTGGATCCGCCCCTGCTATTGACCTGTGACCTATTTTGTTGGATAACGTGAAAACAAAGCATAACAGATGAGGCAAACTATTCCTTAATTCAATCATTTTTAAGCTAGGGAAACAATTTGTACCACATATTACCTGAATCAAAGCGACTTTTAACTTTTGACCCACGTACACACCAAAATTGACTTTTTCACCATTTTACAGTTTTTACCCCATAACTCAGGCACTATAAGCCATAGATAGTGTGAACTATACCTTTTTGGAATCCTTGTAACCAGACAAACACCACGGTGTGCTTTTCAACACATTCGGAACATTTTAAAATTTTGACCCCTATATAACCTTGAAATTCAAGCTGGGGTCCATTAAGGGGGGTTGGCAAGTGCTTCCATCAATTTTATGGATTATCAATACCTAAAGTACTTGTGTGCAAAAATTAACAATTTTATCCAGAAGCGCACACTCTTTCACTACACTCCCCTGCTAATCAAGTTGCAACATAACAGAAATGATGTGAAATACATGTTAGACAATGGAATAATTGAACAGCAATAGTGAATGGAGTTCTCTATGTATTCTGGTTCCCAAACCTGATTTTTCATTTCGTTTTGTCACAGATTTTCAGAAAGTCAACATCTGTTCCAAAACCGACTCATATCCGATTCCACGGATTGATGATTGCATAGATAGAGTTGGAAATCTATGCAATTGAAGTTCCCCTCACTGACCGCGCCAAAGAAATTACAGCCTTTTGTATGCCCGATGGCCTATACCAATACAAAATAAAAGCATTTGGTCTCAAAAGTTCTGTCGCAACATTTCAAAGACTAGTGAACAGAGTAGTCGCAGATATAGAAAATTGTGAAGCCTACGTGGATGATCTCCTTGTGTATAGCGAGACATGGGAAGAACACATGAGACAGCTCCATCAATAGTTTGAGAAATTATCTCAGGCAGGTTTGACTGTGAATCTGGTGAAAAGTGAATTTTGCCATATAAAATACTTAGGGCATGTTGTAGGATAAGGGCAAATTATTGCAATCACTGCAAAAGTTGAAGCAATTGAGAAATTCCTCACACCACAAAGCAAAAGAGATCTCGTGAGATTCTTAGGTATGGTCGGGTATTACAGAAAATACTCTCCAAATTTCTCAGTAATTGCATGTTTGCTGACCAATCTTCTTAGGAAAAATGCACAATTTTAGTGGTCAGAGCAATGCAAACAAGACCGAGAATGTCTCGGAAGCTGCGAATGAACCAATAGCATGTGAGGTTGTGGGAGTTCAAAATTAATATTGGTCGATCAAAATGGGGCACATTTTTGCAGATTTCACGCATAACATCTAAACAAAACATAATTTAGCACTAAGATTTAATAGGGTAAATGAGAAAATATTAGCTTTCTTCAGATACCAAAATTTTTACCACTTCCGGCAAAATCTGGGCTGCTGGGAACGAGGCTATTGACGATCGGACCAAGGTATTAGGTATGTTTCATAAAATTAATAATAGGTCTAAATTATTAAATGAATGGATAAAATATGATTATGGTTATTTTATACTCCAAAACATGATAAACGATACTACACACGGCACACACGCACACAACACACCGACACACATAGACAACATGTAGTAATACTACAACACTTTTATACACAGTCCATAGGGCATGACATAGAATGTTTTTAGCTTTGCTAATTTACTTTGCCCCATGTCCCTTCCTGAATGAACAATTCTACACACACGGCTCCATGCACTAGTTCGGATAAGCATCCATGCTACAAAAACAGGGAACATATAAGCTCACACACTTCTGTCTTCACTTTGCTTTACTCGCATGAATGAACAGTAATACTACGTCGATTGAAATCGATGAGATGTTCACCGAATGAGATGTGCACTGGGTGAAATGTCCATCGGGTGAAATATCTTCGCTTCCGAAGTGTCCAGCACTCGTGCCAAATACGTAAGCATTACAGCATAAAAAACACTTTGTCGTCGATTTCGCCTGGCGACTTTCGCTTATAAAATGATCCTTAGACATCCAAGAACATCGTTAGGTATATGTTTTGTTCAGAAGGTTTACCGTTGCCAAGATCAAATAGAATCAATTTTCCAATAAGGCGGAATGATTCGCTATAACGAGTGGTGTTTTTATCACAGCAATATTGCACAGTTCTAATATTTTTTTATTAATACCCCGGTTATTAATTTGGAACTTTGACCTTGGTAGGTCTGAAACAGCGTCCACCAACTCGCTAGTTTTTTTAGTATTGGTAATCAGCCAAAGTAAGCGTGTTCGTGTCGATTTGAAATAAAATACCGGAACAGCTATAAACTGAGCATCAATGGATACATCATTTTAATATTACTGTAACGAACGAACGATTGGCGATTAACTTGATTCGCAGCTCAAAAAGCATTTGAGAAAATCAAGTTTATTTTGATGAATGCGCCAGTTTTGATTGCACCAGACTTTCAGAAACAATTCTAGTTGGCAGTTGATGCCAGTGATGTCGGCTGTGGTGGAGTTCTCATGCAAGCAGATGAAAATGATGTAGATCATCCTGTATGTTATTTCTCTAAGAAGTTTGACAAACATCAGAAAAACTACTCAACAATAATTGAGAGTGTCTTGCATTGCTATTGTCATTGCAAAATTTGGAAGTGTAATTGAGTACAACAGTGTATCCAGTTCTAGTGTACACGGATAACAATTCGTTGACTTTCGTCCACAAGATGAAATTGAAAAATAGAAATCAGAGACTTGTCAGGTGGAGTTTAACTCTACAAGAATACAATCTGGACATAAGACATATCAAAGGAAAAGAAAATGTCTTGGCAGATGCCTTGTCCAGAGCTGCCTAAATTTTGTTCAGAAATTTAGTATTACAACGTGTAATATAGACTGAAGGCAGCAATGCAAGAACATTTTATACAAAGTGTAAAATTTGCACTGTGTAAACTGTATAAGTTAACCACAAAATGGTTAACGGTGTAAAGCCAGATTTGGGAACATTTTCATTTCATTAAAATTTTCTTTTTAAGGAGGAGGATGGTATATTAGCCTCCATTATGTGATTAAAAATAATATTTTATTTGTCATTGAGAAAAGATTTCTCACGGGAAAAGTACTTTGTTTACTATAAAAGGAGAAAGTGGAATTCCCCTAGTGCTATGTTGAGATATGCACCTGTTGTTTACAACTAGAGAGGTGAATGGGAATTCCCCAAGTTGTAGATTTAGAAAATGAGTCAACTTGTTTATGCTTTGAGATCAAGCAGATTGCAAAATGTGTTGGTTTCCCATGATGTCATTTATGTAAGATGGTGCAATGCAGATGATGTAATTCATGTAAAATCTAATTGGCCGGTACAAGATTATGTTTATGCATGATGATGCTGTAATGATTATTATTAGAGGTAGGGGAATCTAATTGTGAAATCCTTATAGAAGGAGAGATTGGAGAGGTTAGGAGGGCCAGCAGCAGTTGGAAACAGAAGCTATACAGTATAGTTATAGCTAGTTTAAATCTACAATAATGGTAGATTTGTGCTTTACATTATATTTATAATATATTGGAAACCACAGAAGCTTGAGAGTTGAACTGTCTTTCGTCTTTTAAGCCAAAAGAGCTTCAGTTTTGGAATCAAAAAGGGATTCCAGTTGGTAGGCCTAAATGAAGAATTGGCGGCAGACTGATGGTGGTAGAATACCTGGATTGTATTGCAGAATATTAGTGTCATCGAGAAAAACCCCGTTGCCTTGAACTGCTGGACAAAAGTTATCATCGGGATTTAGAAGATTCCCATGGATTTTGTTACCCTTGGAATATTATAGCATGCTGTCATTTTGGAGTCTTCGCTGTGAGGACATATCATCGTTGAACTACAACGCTTCTTTTAACACTGGACATTAGTGAACACTAATAAGTATAATTTATCTAAAATCTTTAAGTTTAATACATGTAATATTGTTTTGGACATACCAAATTCTTGAACCAATCTGATTAAAACCATTAAATCTGTGTTATATTATAAAATTCAGATCACTTGTGCACAAGACTCATTTGTTTGTGTTTAAAGGGTATTCCTGACCTTTGACGTCCACGAGACATAACAAAAAAACAAAATACATTTCAAATTTTATGCCCTTTTTAATTCATTTTGTTGTGGAAAAGGCCAAAATTGCAGAAACTTTAAAATTTAAATGTCTCGGCAACTGATGGAGATATAAATGTAAAAAAAAAACACTAAAACTTTTATTTACCGAGTACAATCATTTTTATATAAAATCGCAATTTGATAGCCCACGGACGTTAATACCACTCTGATATGGTATGTGCGACTTCCATTGTCTCTTAAAATATGACAGCCCACATTGGACCTTGGCTATACCCGATTTCCCTCCATAAATTTTTATACAGCCCAAATATAAATTTATAGTTTTGGTTCTAGGGGTTCTGATGTAATAATGCCGAGTTGAAAACAGCTCGTCTTCATGTGAGGCAACCAGAGCAGCGAGAACCTTCCACTGGTCTTTAGAGGTATTGACATTTTCAGGCTGTGTAATGAACGCAGACGTTTGCATTTTCTTTTGTTTTGCAGAAATGGGACCAAGTTTCCCAATGGGGCAGACGCCCTTGAGTATATGTGCTCTCCTTACATTTACCAACTTTATATGGCTGTTACTCTTTTTTTAAAACTTGGTGTCTTTTTTTCCGTTGCCAACGTTTTTTTTTATTGTGTAGATTCTTATGTCCAGGAGAATATATTATTTGACCCTCAAAGATAGATGACTGGCTGCTAATCCGAAACACGGTATTCTCTATTAAATTAAAATGGTGGTCTATTGTCTGAATCTGGACAATTAGTAGTTTGGTGGACTGTAGAGCACAGGTCCTCATGTGAGTGGTGAGTGTGCAAAATCTGGATAAATTGTGATTTTTTGTACCTAAGTACTTTGTGCATCGCTAATTAAAACTTGATGGAAGCTTTGCCACACCCGTTCATGGCCTCCACTTGTATTTCAATGTCACGGGTAAAACAAATTAAAATGTTCCGATTATGTTGAAAACCACCCCATGATGTTGTCTGATACAAGGATCCAAAAGGTTAAGTCTATACTACCTATGGCTTAAGTTTTGGAATTATGGGGTAATTGCCGCAAGGATCATTCACATCGGTTAGCTATCGACCGAGCTACAGTAGTTGAATTGAATTAGGGGTTTTTATTGCGCCTGTCCACGGATTCACATTGATATGAACGGCGTTCAGCGAGTTAAATCAGTGTCCAGAAGGACTGCAGAATAAATGTGACACTATTTTGGTCATGGGATTAAAGGAAACGTGGGTAAGTTACTGTAAGTTTTTTAGTGTCCCTGTCTACAAACAACGTTGCTTTCATGATTGTTCATCTTTGTTTCCATTTTCGGAAAAATGATGACATATACGGTCAATGTTTAATTAAACGCACAGTAGAAGCCTATTTATTTATTCGTAAAAGAGGACAAAATATCTTGTGCTTTGGCGGTCATAAAATACTGTGGCAGGATCCCCCTTTCCCCTCCTATATGGATCGAATGATGATGGTTTTTTATGACGTCTCGTGGACGCCTAAGGTCAGAAATACCTTCAAACACAAAATAAACGAGCATTGTGCACATCAAGTGATCTGAATTTTAATATACAAACATATTTAAGGATTGTAATGGTTCGAATTTGGTATGTCCAAAACCTTACATAAATCAGAATTACACAATTACACACATTTATTTTACGTAATTTGTAAAACAAATGCCACTGATGTCCACATGTAGCGTTGCCGTTCAACGATATTCCTCACAGCGAAAACTCCAAAAGAACGCATGCAACGTCACACATAAAACTCCTCAGGTATATATTCCAAGGGAATCGTCTCACCTGAAGAAAACTTTGTCCCAGGCCAGTTTCAAGACACAAGGTTAATCATTCCCTCGACGACACTCTTCCACAGTAAATAGCAGTCAAATAATCACCACGATTTCTATCTGTCCACATTTGAATCCTATTTTTATTCCCGCACTTTCGGCTTCAAAGATACAGTAGAATAATTACAGCACTCTGCTCACTGAATTTTTTTTTTTTTTTTTTTTTTTTTTTTTTTTTTTTGAACATATAAAACCTGGCCTGTGTGGAGGCTCAAATCTACCATTATGTGGTAGATAAAACTTGCTATAACCATGCTGTATAGCTGATTGCAACTGCTGCGGCGAGACTTAAGCCTCAAAATCTCAAACAGTATACTGACTTCACAACGATCCCAGTCTAAAAATAGACATTACAAACAGCATCATGCAGAAACATAACCTGATCACATCACTTCCATATATAACTTTGTGGGGGGAATTCCCGCATCTTACAATTCTGAAGCACAAAGTTGAAAGCAAAAGTAAAAGATGGAACCAGAAGAAAACAGGGAAAAGAGAAATAAACCAGGTTCTAAGTTTAGCATTCTTGGGGAATTCCCCACTTCCCCCATTGGGCAATCTAAACAGGTGCATTAGCAAAACAAATCCAACTAGGGGTATTCCCCTTTCTATCTTTTATAGTAAACAAATAATTTTCCCGTGAGAAATCTCTTCTCAATAATTGAGAAAATAAGATTTTTTAAAAGTTTAATCAGAAAAAAATGGAAGGCCATAAACAGTGTGGGTACGTTGCAGAGGCAGAACTCTGCGCCTTGTACTATTGAGAACACTGAAGGACACGGATCCCTTCGTCTTTAAGTTCTAAGTTTAATTTATTGTTCTACATCTCATCATACAGTGGTTACAGCACAGGGTGAAAGAGTTTTGGTGAGTGACAAACCTAAGAGGAATTTGTTCTTGGATGAGTGGCCTAACTGCAGGATGAATGCACGGAGAGAATTGCGCTGGTCGGGTAAGACCTCGTGTCTCGCACGGGCCCGCGCGCTGTGATGATTGGGCAACTTGCCGTCACCTGACTTCTGAATTTCATAGAGGTGTGCCAAAATATGATAGATTATTATAGTATACGCAAACAACATAATAATATTATAATTGAGGCTACAAATAGGGTTGGTGAAACATGCTTGGCATTCGATCCGCCTACACAGCTCCCTCCCAGAATGTGCATCGGAACATCGACGCGACGGCCACAGCGGGATTGGAATTGCTTTCCCGTGCCACTATTTAGGCAGTTATATTACTTTTGCTATACGTTGTTAATTTACATACAGGTGTTTTTCAAGGCTTAAGAGTGTCTACTTGTAGGTGTCAGTTAACTCCCTTCTCTTGGCCGGTCGTCACCCCACTTCTCTTGTCAATCCGTAGTAAAGTAGTCGCCGTAGTCTGCAGCTTCTGAGGTAATTCAGTATCCTTCTACGTCATATCCGTATGATTTGACCCAACTCTCCAGACTTCACGGATATATTACCCGACTTGGATGATTGGATAATAATCTAATGCGCCCCTACAACCCGCAAAATCACATCGCCGTGTTGGCTGTGATTGGTTAGACCCTATGCGGGCTACAACCACAAATCGCCTCGCCTGTGTGGCCGATTGGAAAAATACTCTAATGCGGCTAGAACACGAATCACCTCGCCCGGTGTCTGATGGATACTGCACTAGGCGGCTTACGAGCCGCCAATCACAGAGCCCGTGTGGGATTTGTAAAACTCTAATGCGGCTTATGAACCACGGAATCACCTCGCCATTGTGGTGATTGAATAATACACTAATGCGGCTTACGAGCCGCGAATCACCTCGCCCGTGTGGCTGATTGGATAATACACTAATGCGGCTTACGAGCCGCGAATCACCTCGCCCTTGTGGCTGATCGGAAAATACTCTAGTGTGGCTTACGAACCACGAATCACCTCGCCCATGTTGCTGATTGGATAATACACTAATGCGGCTTACGAGCCGCGAATCACCTCGCCCGTGTGGCTGATTGGAAAACATACTTCTAATTAACCTCAAATAATGCTGTTCATCTGCCTATTAAAAATCTCGTCTTGGTTACTGTCAGAAGTCACTAAAACACTTTCATGAACCCAACGCTCACCCATCCACTCCACTGATTCACTCTCAAAAACTACTCCCTCTCGTTCAGATTAACAAACGAGCAAATTGTACCATTCAATATCAGCCCATCACTAGCCGGGGTTGTCGGGTGTGAGAAGGGTGTAACTGGGGACTCCTAGTGGATAGTGCCCCTTAGTGCCCCACACTTGTCTGTGACCCATTGTCACAGAAAAAAATACAACTTCTAAATTAATGCTGTGAACCACAATCACAATAACTATATACATTGATTCTATAAACCTCCAGCGCCTTAATCCCGACATTTTGTGCATCACATGCACTTGATCATAATAACTCTGCACCCCCTCAACTTTCTGATTGGATTACAATGATTTACAACGATTGGTAATTAATAGAGTCATCTCTTCCTGCAACCATCCTTCCCTGATCAAACCTCAACTTATATTGCAATCACAATATATTTGCAATGATTAGTAGTCTATCAAATCATCTCCTTCTGCCACCATCCTTGTCTGATTGGATCTCCCTGATCAAACCTCAACTTAAAATTGCAATCACAATATTTACAACGATTGCTAATCTAGAGAATCGCCTCCTTCTGCCACCATCCTTGTCTGATTGGCCCTTATCTTAAAATTGCAATCACAATATTTACAATGATTGACAATCTATAGAATCATCTCCTCTCTCTTCCTCAGTCGCCATTTTAATTAGTGATTAATTTGTAAGCCGCATCTGTCATCATCATTAAGTCTCATTTTTTCATTGGCCGCATAAAACTGTAAATCAATTACACTTCATCGAGGATCACGACGAATCACCACTTGTACCCTCCTTCACAAAAAATATACTGTAAAATTGCGCCACAGGTACATGGATGCACACACATCTCTTGCACTTATTCTAGCTCCTCA